>MU224210.1:540859-556906 GCA_018584345.1 Thuja plicata
GCCATTTGCATAGCATGCTTCCTCCACCTTGACCACTGCCACTTTGACAGTCCCGCACAAAGTGGCCCCACTCGTTACATCTCTGGCATTGTATCATGGGCCGCCCCTTAATGTCGTACTGGATGCGGCTTCTTGGTGTGTTATTGTTGCTATTGTTATTACTTCCTCGTTGGTTGCTGCGGTAACCTCCCGGCGAGGCATTTGTGTTTCTTGGAGGTGTGACATGTGAAGTTGTTTGTTCCCCTTGGGTAAAGAGCACTTGAGCGCTCTTTGCCTTCAGATTGTACGAACACTCCTTGATGGAGTGCCCTAGTACCTGACAGATGTCACAAAAATGCCTTCTTTGGATAGTTTGTTCTGGTATGGCTTTCCAACTTGCAGTCCATGCACCAAAGTTCCTTGCCATCTTTTGTCTCCTCCTTTCCAGCCCTCATTTCCTTCATCATTCTCATCACGTCTTTTCATAGCGCCTGTATAGTTTTGGATTCTCCCTCATTGCCCCCATCTGTGCTATCATTGTCACTCGTCTTCTTCTTACCTCTGGATGTCTTGTTTTCACTTTCAATATCCATCGCGTGGTTGTAGGCGTCGGTGTACGAGGATTGTGGCACCACTTTCATCTTCCTCCTTAGGGATGGAGTTAGTCCCTCAATGAACCATCATTTTTTCAGACCATCCGCTGGCTGGTTTTCGAGTTTATCAATGAGTTCCTTTAGCCTACGATGGTAAGCTTGTACCGTTTCATTTTTTCCCTGTCTTGTATTGTAAATTTCTGCCACTACATCATCACGGAGCAATCTGAACTCCTCCTGGAATGTTTTTTTCAGGTCATCCCAAGTCGCCTTGTCCCCTGTTGGCAGGTCTGTGTACCAATCAATTGCAATCCCTCGTAGGGTGGCAGGAAAAGCCTTCAACTAGTAGTCATGGTGATCCTGGCCATTTGCTTCCCATATCGTTACACATGTTTTATAGTGGCGGGCCAAATCCTCCGATCCGTCCCCACTGAACTTGGGTAGTTTCTGTTTCTCCGAGGGGTTTGCCATTTGCCACGTACGATAGGCACCGTGCACGTTATTAGATGTCGGTGGGTTGGTTCCTCCTCTGCGTCCATGTGCGCCTTCCGCACCTCTGGCTACGTGCGAGTCTTCTACCCCTCCACCTTTGTTGTTCACGTCTTTGTTGCCTCCTTTGTAGTGGTAGCGGCACTCTCTTCTCCCCGAAGTCTCTGGTTTTGTTCTCCCTATTCTTGATCCTTCCAAGATAACGAGATTGCCAATGCCCCGCAAGGTACTCTCAAATAAATCCGCTACCTTCCCTTTGAGATTTCCCTCTTGGCTATTGTCCTCTTTGGAATGTACAGATGGTTCAGTTGGTACCGAGTCACCACCTTCCCAACTGTCGGTGTCAGATCCTTTGTACGCCCGGAATTGCTCGAGAGTGGTAGTTCTCTGGCGATCGCTTTCCACTCCTGTCTTGACGGTTGTATTCCGCCGCCCCGTGCCCACGGTGGGGGACCAACATACTGTTTCACTAGTTGTTGTAGTCGTTGGCATCTCTCAGCTTGCTCTTAGATATGCAGAGACCTCCGTTCTGTAGTTTCGGTTTCCTTCACTCCTTCTGTCTCTGCCTTCGTGCATTAATTGTCGGAGTTAACAATCTCGGAGGGCTACCCAGAAGATCGTACACAAGACTGCTCACCGTGAGTTCGACATGTACCCTACCAGCCGAGACCGCTCTCTCCCGAGCCTCCCGCTGTACGTACTCGTCAATCGACACGTCTCATGCGTGAACCAAGTTCTGTGTTAACTGGTCTTCTTTGGTTACTTCGGTATTGTCTTCTCTGTCGCTATCAGTTACCACGACTTGTTGGTTGAAGGTACGACCCATTATGCCGCCATTTCGCCAATCCTACTTCCCTCGACCACCAAGTTCAAACTTCATGCAACGACGCCAAAATGTTAGATGCCTAACCGGAGATGGATTGCACAGTATATACAGATTCAACATGATTGCATAATACCAAAGATAAAATGAAATACAACAATAGCATGATTAGCATAGAATCACATTGCACCCTAAATGACATAATGATATATATTCCATAGCATAATAATTCCAACATTCACTTGTTATGGGCTCCCTACAAATAGACGTGACACGGTTGCTTAAGTCTCCAACCGTCACCAACTGACGACACAACTGACACCCCTTTGGAACAATGTTTTATTACATTAACTAACACGAAGTCTTATTTAACTATTCCTGGCATAATTGCCGCCTACAGTTTACATCTGGATTTTTTTTAAAAAAAGAGGGGTAAACGCTTTGACCCGGAGCTATGAACCGGTGAAGCCGCAAATGGGGGACCTCATCCCCAATGGGATTTGAACCTTGATGGCAAGAACAACAACACAACAATTTAACCATCACAACATGCCACTATTGACAAGTTTACATCTGGATTTAATGGTGGTTTTTGGAAAAGAATAAGCAGATCAAGAGCTTACTCTTGCAATCAAGGCGATTATCTTTTTTTGACAGGAGTTCGAGGTATAAAACCGGGACTAGACCTCCATCTACAGCCAGAGCTGGAACTTCTTATCATTTGCATTTGACAGGGTTTTTCTCTTTGCTGGGCATGGGCATGGGCATTAGAGGACATTAGAAGCAGTGTTTTAAGAAGAGAGCAATCAAAATGGAGGCATTGGAGTTCTAGAAGGCTGCGATTGGGTGTATGCTTGCATTTGGGACTGAGGCAACCACTGGTAATGGTTCTGGAACCCACGGTTGGGACCATTTATCAACAGTACTGGACGTCCATGAACAAACCACTCTTGGCAGCCACAACTTGGAAACATGGGTATAAATCAGAGAATATAATCAAATCTGTACAGGTGCATTCACTTCATCAGTCGTCTATGCATTCATTATCATAAAACCTTTGCTTGGAGCGAATTATTTGACTGGTTAATCATTTAGAAGTTTGTTGTGTTAAAGTTTCAAAAATCAGGAAACTTATGAAGTCTGATATTGGTTTGTAATTGTTACAAATCTGCACTTATATGGAAGTCTGAATATTCTGGTTGCTTAAGCTTTGAATCTGAAAAGAAGTCTGCTATATGTTTGATGAAATGTCTCAGTAAAGGAGAAGGTTCTAAAAGTAGTTTTCCATGCCAACTGTTTGTTATAATGCTGTTGCAAAAGTTTGATAATTGGAGAAGGCTTCTCGGATGTTATGTGTTTGTGTTTTGCCTTCACAAGTAGTATGTTTGATCTCTATTGTCATACAAGTGTTTGATAGAATTTCTATGCATAGTACTTGTATTGTGTTTTGTTACGCAAGAACTCAGACATTGCACAACTGTTTGACGAAATGCATATAAGTCAAAACTAAAAATTTGAGGTCAAAATAGAAAGGGTTCTTACAGTGGTATCAGAGCCAAGATCCTGCCAGCCTTTGGGATTATATCATATTGTTAATGCAACCAAGTGACAGGGAAAGAAGATATTATCTGAGGGACTACACAAAACTTGGCAACCACCACAAGTGCCTGAAGGGAAAATTGTATCGGGTTTGATTGGTTCATCTTCTAGCAGTTCAGAACAGGTTACAGAGATGGGTGATAGAAGTGATAATAGTCTTCCACGAGATGAGGCTAGAGAAGCAAAGGAAACCTTGAGAGGTATTCGGACAGGACAAGAACAGTAATAGGTGGCCAATGTTCTTCAGCGACTTACAGTAGCCATACAATAGTTAGTGCAGCCCCAAGCAGATCTCAACATAGTCATAGTGATGGTGGAAGCACAGTTGGCTCCCCACGGGGTGAAAGAGCCCCCACACACTTTTCTGATAGGCCTTTGATGCCTACTTTTGTTGTTGGTGATGATGAGGAGGAAGTGAATAATGTTGAAGCAGAGGTGGCATTTCGTGATATTGTAATGACTATGCATGATGAATGAAGCATTTCCCTTGATGGCTATTAGTCCACGGGTTATCTATTGCTTGCTTAAAGCTATCAGATAAGCAAGACTTAAATTACCAAACTGTTGATGCTATAGCGAACTTTATTGTGTAACAAACAAAAAGAATGAACAGGTGTCGCCTCTCAGACTTTTTTGCCACATTTTTTACTATGCTTGGCCTTTTCTTCTGACATTCTTTCATGTCATATAAGTTTCAAATTTTTGACTATGACTTGACTCACTGACATTAGATTCTTTATTGTTTGAGGAACAAACAGGATGTGTTTGAATTTACATTTTATTTTTACAGAGAGTCAGGAATTGACTGTCCTCCTAAGATATTTTAGCTGCATATCCATTCCTTCCTCCTAGATATTTCCTTTACATGTTTTAGGACATCATGCAACTAATTCAGCACTTGGACAACTTCATAATTACTTTTGGCATTTTTTAAATCATTATTCTTAATATCATTGCTAATATTGTTTTGATGTTGTAGATTTTGATGTCTTTTAGGGCTTTTAATATTTTGTCAATTTTTCTGTATGAATCCTTTATATCAAGAGTGTTTGCTGCAAATTTGACGAGTTACGTTTGGCTGTAGTTTTTCACTTTTCTCATAAAAATATTTAAGTTTCAGAAATTTCTATTTTATTTTGGATGGTTTGCAGAGCTCATTGCACCAGGGTTTAGTAAAAGATGGCAGCCGGTGCAAGTCATGTCATGACAATTATTTTGTTTTGGTTAAATTAAGAGCAAAATAATCAAGTTCCTTTTCTTCTACCCTTATATCTGGTATAAGTTGACATAATTATTACCTCTACAAGTCTTATTTCGGAGTTTGTTCATGTTTCAAATTCATTATAGTTGGCAGGTCTCTATCTCAGTTGGATTTTGGTGCAATACTTTTTGTGTCATATTGATTCTTGTGAATTATCTGTGTTGAAGGACTTACGGAAGATTATCAATGCTCTCATTTCAAGTTAATTTAATTGATTTGCAATGTTACAACACTTCATTTTTTTCTTAAATCTGTATTTTGATGATTATTCCAGTACATAGGCAGTGTAAGGGTGGCCCACTTGATTTTTTTTTTTTGATTACTCTCAAGGTTCATAAAACTTGTTCTTATTATCTTCCAAGCTCGAGATCTTGACCGCTGAAAACCTCTATGATTGTTGTTCATATATGTGAAAAATCTGACGATCTTGGTAAGAGGAACCATCATAGCCTTGTGAATGGTGAAATCCTAACTATCTCACCTCTCTGCACTGGGCAGTAAATTTTGGTGTGTCAGGTTGAGCATTATGGGAATTCATTTGACCCAGTTTGGTGTTAGGGGTTTTTCTCTGTCCTATTAGGCATTGGTGTTTTGAACTGCTCAATTTGGATATTTTGTTGTTTGCCCTACGGGCAACCCCTTTAATATTGCTGGAAACCACAAAAGTGCATATAAGCATTGTTCTTGATTCAACCATTAGACTTTTATCACGTGCATTGTTGTGGTGATGTGTTTCTCAGATCTTTCTGTTCAAGTTGGAAATTCTCTGATGCACCCATATTAAGATCATTGAAGGAAAATTTGTGTCTTGCAACTGTTAAGGTCATGAGGACTCAACTGTTATGGCCAAGAGGAGTTCTGGTCAATCTTTGTTACTGTTAAACTTTTGTGTTTAACAACTGCTGCTATTCTAATTAAGTTTTGTTGATAGGAAAAGCAATGTGTGGAGACCAAATTGTGTAAGATTCTGTAAAATGTTAATAAGTGAGGACATGTTGATCTGGTTTTGTGGCAAATAACTCATAATGGCCTTTGCACTGCCCTAAAGTCAAGCCATATCTTATCCAGTCAAAAGAAGAGAAAGTTAAGAGGTTGAAAACTTGTAGACAACAAATAATGGCCTTGCACTGTTCTAAAATTGAGTCATATCGTTTTCAGTCATATTTGGTTTTCTACTGAAGAGAAAGTTAAGAGCTTGAAAAGTTGTAGACAACTCATAATGGCCTTGCACTGTTCTAAGGTCGAGCCGTATCTTTTTCCCCGCAGACTGGCAGGATCAAGGTTCTAATGCCAATTGTAATGCTCCCTTTTGGGATACACCTGATTTTGTCCTAAAATAACAATTTCAGCAAATGCAATTCATCTACAAGTAGAATTTCTACAGTGAAATTAATAATTGTAATGCCAATTTAGAGAAAATCCTAATTTAGGTATTATAAACAAACTAACATGAAAGCATTTATATCAGAAACGCTTTTACAAATAATATCTATTAAAATCAAGTATCCTAAAATCATTCATATCTGTTTCATATCTTATTTTTTATTGTCAACCGTATTAGAATTCCGATGGAGAAGCTTGAAAGGATGCTGAGAATTTGTCTTTCTCAAGCAAGCCTAAGGGCACAAAATAAGCCTCCAAGTCATTTGACCCCTTGGCCCAAAAGTATGGCATGACCCTTTGTCCATCCATTTTGAGGTGGCGTGCTTGACGAGTAAAGATCGATACTGCTGCATGTTCCTATAAAATATTTCATATTGATTTCAAACACGATTGCTGATGGAAATCAGGTAATTAATTACTCATCCTATATTTCTTCTTTTATACTTTCCAAAGTGGGAAGGGTCACAACTCTTTAGTTTTGAAAAGATACATCTTATGTGACTGCTGCCTTTTCACTTTGCAATTACTGCCCTTCGTTGAGGATAATAAGGGTTGCTGCTTAGTACACCATAATTGGCCATTTCTAGGGATACATGTTTATTAATATCATTTAAGGGAGATCACCGACCAGCAATGGTAATTACTTCTTCCCTTTGTAAGGGAATTCCTTACCTTGAAATTCATAATTGTTATAAGTTGGTGATCTGCAAATAATATCCCTTAACTAATCACAGTCGATGTAATGCCCCCTTCGTAACCAATTAAGTTGGTGGTCCTTTAGCCTATTTGGTTAGTTCCCGTAGGCTAATGAGTTAGGGTTAGGGAACCTTCGAGGCAATTAATCCAAGAGTTTAACAATATTTGATGGTTAGTTGAGCTCACACTATTATTATGAGCATAATGCCCTTTTTTGGAGTGGCTTTGGGTTAGTCTTCCACCACTATTTTTAGTAAGTTAGTTTCGAGCACCATTGGGTTAGCTGGTGGGCTTACTATTTTTAGTATTGTTGGTGGGTTCAGTTTTGATGACTATCTCATCATTTTATATAGTCTTGTGGTTTTAAATAAAATAACAATAAGTTTATTAATTAATAAAGTTAAATTAAAGATTTAATTTTATTTTTATTTTTAATTTATTTAATAAAGGACTATAAGGGGCCAGTTGTGAAGTGAAAGTGAATTATTTTAGATATATGGGACACTTTACATTTAATGCTATATTGGAGAATTAAAAAAGGGTGATTTTATTAAATATAGTGTGGAAAGAGAAAGGGGTTGAACCTCTTGGGGAGACGATGAAAGACATCTTTGAGAGTTCATTTGATTCACACCGAGTTTGATGTTTGCTATTGTTATTTCTTCTCAAGGAGGATCGCTGTTCTTTGGTTTGTGAGAACAGAAACCCTTGTAGGCAACATTCTCCACGTTATCTAGAGATATAATCTGGAGAATTTCTTGGTAATTTTACTTTAGAGATCACAACTGGGCATATTGTGGAGATCATTTTCAGTTTTGGAAAAGTTAATTGGAAATCTGATTGACAGAGACTGATTTGAGGAGATTGAGGAGAGTTTTCATTGTTCATTGGTTTGTCTTTGCTGGCCGTACTCTCTTCTAGGCTGGCTGTATCATTCTATGCAAGCCCTGCTCTTCTTGGGCTGGGCGTAAGGCATATGGGACATTCAACTTGGTATTTTGGAGATTTCTTTCTGCATATTGAGGTGTCTTTGGTTGTTTCTTGGGCTTATTGCACCTAGCAGTCTGTTTTGGAGCATTTGGGCATCTCTCGAATGCATAATTTGTGAGTAGCTCTAGTTATTTTATTGCTGCATTTTGTGGGTATGTTGGATTTAGATATTTAATGTCATTTTATGATCTGGGTTGCTCTTATATTTGAAAAAAAATGTAAACACAGATTGGAAATAAATTCTGGAATTTTTAGCCCCTTATATTTTTGAGTTTCATTAGTTTTTCTGAGTTATTCGTTTGCTGCAAAGTAATTTAATATCTGCTTTGTTCATCATCTCAAAAGAATTGCAAAACAAAAAACGGAGGAAAAACAAAAAGCAAATGGGGCTGCATATTACAGTTGGTCTCTTGCTTATAATTATACTCTTATTTTAAATCTAGGTCGACCCTTTTATATTTCCATTAATTTCATTACCTAGGATTATTTATAAGGTTGATTTGCTTAGAATAAATCATTATTATTTCATTGAATTTGGTTGGCCTCATATTAGTTTCTATTGCCCAGTTTTTATATTAAGAGGCTGTGATTTTATTTGCTAGATGCTGTCATTTCAATCTTATAAAAGCTGTGATATGTTGTATTAATTTGCGGGGCCATGACATATATCTTTTCAGCATTCATGTTTGGGCAAGTTTTGAAGTGAATTTGGAGTGCTTCAAGTATGTTGCAGCTTGGGTGTGCCCTGATGTGTGTTGATGAGATTTTGGGCGTTCTTCATATTGCTGCACATGTTGAACCGGCCACTGCTTCCTTCATTTCAGACCTGCATGTGTCTGGAATTCCTTTTGAGAGTTTATGTTTTCATCTTCCAGTGGGATATGGTGTGAAAGGAAGATGTTTTTGAAGCATTGTACTAGCATGTGCTCTTGTTTGGTGCATTTGGTGTGAGTTGAACATTGTACTAGACCTGCTGCAGCTTGTTCATAAAGTGTAAGAGACCTTTATGAACATTTTTTTACTTCAAATCATTGAAGTATATTGTTGTTGGTTTGGGTTGGATGGTTTATTTATGGCTTGGGGTGTTGTATCAATCATATTGTCCCATTACCACTTTATGACGGTGTTATATCATTGTTGATATGTTAATGTTGAGCTTTCATATTGTCAAAACATAATTGTTTTTTTTTGAGGGTGGATATTATACATATGAGTTGTCAGATTTCACACACATGTGCAAAGGACAGTAGACCTGTTAAGGAAAAGTATGTTCCAGTAAAGGAAGACAATCTTCACACACCAAAAAGAAACATCAGATAATCACCAACTTTTTCACTTAAAGAGAAATCACATAACTCCGCTCAAAGTATATCAAAATCTTCCATTATCAATTAATAAACAATCAAAGTATACTTCCAACACAACTGTAATTTTTAAATGAAATTACGAAGACCATTTAGGGGGTTTTTGTCCTCAAAACCAGCAATTTGTAGAGAGCTTCTGTCTTCAGATTTTTTTACAACACAAGTTCATTCCAACAACAAAACCAAATAACTTTTCATAGCTAACTCTCCAACGAGTCCTTTTGCAAAATAAAAAACATTTCAATGTACAAAAAGACCCCCTAAGTCTAGGTGTCCAACTCAAAGCACACTTATTAACACCTTTTCAACTAATTATATATTTTTTTGCTCGGTTAATGTTTCTGTGTTGATTAATATAAAAATAGTACATAAATAATTTTTATCTGAAACCACCTCCATCACTTAGGCAATATACGAGGGAAGCCTTGCTTATACAGGCAATGTGAGACCCGGGAATGCATAGGATTAAGACAAGTGTCATGATCATGTATAAGATTTGGCTATGGAGATAGCCATCCAAGATCTAGAAGCCAAATAGAAAGCACAATTACAAGAGAGATATAATATGATAAGAATAAACTGTATTCCTATCAATAATGCACAATGAATTAACTAGATTGAATATTACATAGGAGACCTCTTGGTTATACAACCAAGGTGAGTATAAAGGAG
The DNA here is from genome assembly GCA_018584345.1 of Thuja plicata. Taxonomy (NCBI): domain Eukaryota; kingdom Viridiplantae; phylum Streptophyta; class Pinopsida; order Cupressales; family Cupressaceae; genus Thuja; species Thuja plicata. The sequence goes on from MU224210.1 coordinate 550,709, forward strand.
TGAATGAGACAATGACAAGTGTTGTTGTCTTATTACATGATAATTAACATGAAAAACTATCACCCCACAAAAGGTGGATAGGTGATAGTGTGATTAACACCACAAAAAGTAGATCACCTACCAAAGGTGGAGTCACAACATGTCCACTAAAGGTGGATCAACCTCCAAAGTGGAAAATTTCATCCACTATAAGTGAATATGATAATGGCATGTCTACTTAAATTGGAAATGCTCCAACTACTCCTATGTAATTCCCTAAGTATACTTAAGTAAAGTGTAATTAGGACCTTTGGTGACAATTAGCTAAGGTAAAATACCTTAATTACACAAACACCCCCCTTAAGTGCAACTTAGGGAGAATGTACAAAAGCTAACAATGCAAACTGGGTCCTAACAACAAGGCCATGTTAGATACCCATGTACAAATGCAATGCAATCTCTTACAAGAAAAGAAAATGAGAAAATTGTGTGCGAGAAAACTCCTCTCCAAAAGAGAGAATAAACAAACAAATCATGATGCATGAAGGACTCGAGAGCCCCCAAAGACTACATACATCATGTATGTACAATCAAGTATCACCTTATAGGAAGGAAATGTGACAACATAGCCCACCCCATATTGAACAATGTCTGCAAAAATGGTGAGTGCTTGAAGTCAAAACATAGTCCAATGCCTTAAAACAACATTTCTCCCCTTGGGGAAGAAGAAAAATCAAGTACAATTGTACGAATGCTTCCCATTCTAGATAGAAATTAGGTAGTGGAATCCAAATGTAGTATGATGATGTCTTTGAAATTTGTTCATATTGTGCCATGTCCTTGGATGATGAAGATGTCACGAACTAATTGGGAACATACCCAATCATAGTAGAAGGCGGTAAAAAAGGAACCAGTGGAAACTGATTTTGAACAACCTCCAAAGACAAAGATGAAGTGACAACATTAGTGCCACAACTATCATCAAATATGAGAGATGTCTCTGAAAGAAGATCAAACTAAACCATGAAATATGACAATTCTAGTGAAGGAAACTCATGAATGTCAATCTCCAACAATGTAAAAGTATCTCAACTATGATGAAGTTGTCATAAAAAAGAAAATAAATCCCTTCGAATGTGTCTCCCAAATCTAAAATGCGAGACTCCATAAATAATGAACTAATGTCTAGCAAATAGGAATCCCAACCAGGAAAACAAATAGATATCTCTTGCAATGTTTCATTGAATCACCAACAAAAGATGAATTTGTGATCTCAACTAGAGAAGTAGGAGTTGTAGGTGGAGTCTCTGGATCACCATAACTCTCAAGTGTTGCTTCATAATCAAACTTTTCTAAGGTATCATTATCAAAATGAATATTGTCAACATCATCAAGTGGAAGGAGGTAATCTAAAACATGATCATTGGGAAAGAAGGAACATGTGGATTTCCATAAAGCTCCCAAATAATGGTCCAAACAGTGTGTGGGTACTGAATACCTATGAACTTGGGGTAGATTTTACAAAGGAGATCCAAATTGATAATACAATGAATTAATATCATGATATGATTATTCTTATTACCCAAATTTGATTGTTAACACTGTGACTTTGGCTCATGAATGAGTCCATAAAGACGAGGCAAGAGGTGAAGCTACCTACTGTGTGCTAAAATGTTGACACTTCTATGAGTTATTGTATTCAAGATTGCTCAAGAATGAGGTCTCGACTCATAGCTCCCTATTCATGGAGTGCAAGGGTTTGTGATGAAGGCCCTCAGTTTAGAGCTAGTTTATGCCCATGCAAGTAAACCATGAAATGAAAGATTCAAAGAGGAAGAGCATGAATGCTAGTCTCCATGATCATCAAATATGCATTGCAAATGAAAATGGAAACTATTTTATATGATAACGATGCATGAAAGGAAATATGCAAACTAATTTATGAAGGAAATATGCAAGATTAATCTATTGAAAAGAAATATGAATCTAAATTAACACGAATCTACTATAAATGGATTGCCATTGATGCATGAGAGAAGAAGACAAGAAGAAGAGAAGTTGCATGGTTCAAGTTCAAATGCTCAAACTCTCCTCCAAAATTGCTCTCCATACTTGCAACATAACAATAACATAAAAATTTTATATTTGCTGTTTAAATGAGAAGGAGAGGGCTCTTTATAAAGGAAAGTGTGGAGAGGAATGCATCCTCAAGAGCAATGTGAGATAAATCCCCAAAAAGGCAAGTAAGAGGAAAAATCCCACCATCTAGGAATATGTATGGAAAAATAGAGTTTTATTTATTTTTTATTTGATTTATTTTTTTTTTTTTCATAAAAAAAAGAGCTTTAAGTGAGGATTTTATTTATTTAATTAAAAGAGGGATTTTCTTTTAATTAAATAAGATTATTTATTTTTTTTAAAAAAGATTTTCTTTTAATTAAATAAGATCATTTTATTTAATTAAAAAGGGGTGTTTTCTTTTAATTAAATAAGATTATTGATAAAATGATCAAACCTTAAGAAATATTGAAATAATTGAATTAATTACTATTTGATCAATGAAATTGATTTGAATTGAAAATATTGCAAAGCATTGGTTCATAAAATTGATAAATTGATTCTGTCATTTGATAAATTGAAGAATGGGGGCCCATAGTTCAGGCGACCATTTTAGGGTGCATACATTTGCCCCTCTTTGACTATTGTGTGATCTTTATGGGAACACATGTAGTCAAAGAATGCAGTTGAAGTGTGAGATCGATTTGAGATCACAAAACAACCTAGACGTGTGATTGACGGATGGGAACACATCAGGACAAAGATAAGCTGTTTGAAAAAAAGACAAGGTTAACACCCCTGTAAATAGGTAATTGACATGTCCGAGATAAGAATATCAAGCTAGGTTGCCCCAAGCGGAACAATTGATAGGATTTATAAAGCTGAATCAAGGATTGAAGTTTGATAGGTACTGCCCCCTCGTGATCGAAATCGAAATAAGATAGAGGAGAAACAACAAATTGATAAAGTTGATCAAATCGAACTAAAGATAAGGTTCTTGATGTAAGATGAAAGATATAAGGATCACAGAACCAAGGTAGATCATCAAGCACGAAAGATTATGCCCCAAGGTTGAATTAGAAGAAAAGAAGTGGAGTGAAAGCGAATGGAAGATAAAAGTTTGGAAGAGGTGGAAAGAAATGGAGAGAAGTAAGAGAATTTGCCTTAGGAGAGAGAATGCCCCAAAATCAATCAACTGTTTAAGATAGAAAATTTTGATTGAGATCATGAAAGAAGATAAGGAAATGAAGATCAAACATGACCACAGTTGATTAAAAGTCCACAAGAAAGATGAAAAAAAACCCTCGCAAACTCATAATGCAACCTAAAAATGCAAATTAACATGAAGTCTAACGATGCAAGCTACATGAAAATGCAAAGGTGTACTTGCAATAGAGCAATTGTAACATAGGATTTTGTGTTCATCATTCATTAGAGAATGTTAAGGAACTTAGTTTAATCATTGGGCCATTATTAACGGACATCAGAAATCACACAATCATCATCAGTCACAAGCACAACTATGAAGATATGAATGTGGAAAGATTCTAACATAAGCATCAAAGATATAAAGGTCAAGATGACTTCGATGTTAGCTTACCCAATTTAATGTAGCAAAACTACGCTCGCATCAAGGCATAGATGCCAGGATGATCAGAAGAACGGTTGTGCAAAAAAATAGTCAAGCATAAGGCCTCAAATATCCTAAGTGTTTCAAGGGAACAATAAGAGACACTCAAGAGTTTCAAGACTACACCCACAAGCAGAAAACAAATAAAAACATGCCTCATGCCCTAAGTCCTCTAGCTATGCATCCCGGAGAGACTTATTAGACAAGGACACTCAACGAAAATCAACAACAGTCATCACACAAAGAAAATATCATGACATAGCTCAAGCATTAAGTGTTTTGTTTAAAAATTTAAGTGTGTCAACTGATACTGAGTTTCGAGGATAAGAATCGAATGCTTGCAAGCAGGTAAGATCACATGACAAAACTGGGTAAGACCAAACCGATAAGTGTTGAAGAACACTCGATGTTAGGGGTTATATTGAAAAATACAGTTGGGGTGGTGTTGAAAAACATCGTTTGTGAGGAGTCCTAAAGACTAACGCATCCAAGAGACCAAAGCTAACACAGTTATGCCCCCTAGACAAAGACAAAGACCAATTCCAGACCGAGGCAACAAGGACAAGGCATGATGGAGAAAGGCTAAGTGTCGAGGACACGCACTAAGAAACATGGGTGAAAAGGCCTCAAGTAGCTCTCATTTCCAGGTTTTCACCACTTGGATTTTATTATAATTTTTTGCTACCAAGACGCCTGTTTCCAAGTTTTCACCAAGACACTTTTTTTTTAATTTTTTTTAATTTTTTTTGTATTTTAGGAATATATAATTTTTTTTTGGAGATATATCAAAGCGCTTATTGCTAGGTTTTCACTAAGATGATCATTTTTTCAAGACATTTTTCGATTTTTAGAAATTTTTGACAATATATCATTTTTTTGGTTTTTTTCAGGATCAATAATTATGCACAAAGGATGCCCCCAGACAGAATGGGCATCATGGATAAAACTTCTTCAGGTGCAAGACATTGATAAGATGAGGGAGCTGCTCTCCCTCTGCTGTAGAAAGTAAATAAGCACCTGACCCAAAAGCTGTTGTAATGATGTAAGGTCCAAGCCAATTAGGTTCAAATTTGCCCTTTTGATATCTATGATGTTGATTCTTGGGATTTTCATGTAGAACAAGATCTCCCACTTGGAATTGTCTAGGGCGAAACTTTTTGTTGAAGGCTTTGGACATGGGCTTTTGATAAACCCTCATATGGTCAAATGATGCTTGACGTTTTTCATCTAGAAGTTCTAACTCTTGAAGTCTCATGGTGCGGTAGTCTTCATCTGTAACTAGACCTTTGAGGGAAACTCTAAGTGAAGGAATCTCAACCTCCAAAGGTAACACTGCTTCAGCGCCATATGCAAGGGAAAAAAGAGTGGCCCCAGTAGGAGTACAAATACTCGTTCTATAGGCACACAAAGCCAGATTTATCTGTAAGTGCCAATCTCTACCATTCTTACAGACTGTTCTATGTAAGATTTTAAGAATGGTTTTGTTTGATTCCTCTGCTTGAACATTTCCTTGCAGGAAGTAGATGGAGGACCAATGTTGTTTAATCTTGAATTTCTTGCAGAGTTGTTTAAGGTCTTTATTTTGAACTGGCCTCCGTTGTCAATGATAATCTCGGAAGGCACTCCATATCGACAGATGATATGGTTCAGAATGAATAGAGAGACTGTCTTGCTCGAGGCAACAAAAAGTGGGACAACTTCTACCCATTTAGTGAAGTAATCAGTAGTAGTGATAATAAACTTGTGTCCACCTAATGAGTTGGGATGAATTTGCCTAACAAGATTAAATACCCAGCGCTGAAATGGCCAATGAGATATAGAATGAATGAGCTCCCTACCTGGAGCATGTATCAGGTTACCATGTTTTTGACACTTTTCACATGACTTTGCAAAAGCTACTGCATCAATCTACATTGTAGGCCAATAGTATCCCGCCCTAAGCAAGCTTCGGGCCATGGCAAGACCATTGGAATGTCATTCACAGATGCCCTCGTGGATGTCAACTAATGCTTGGTCAGATTCTTCCTTTTCTAAGCATATAAGAAGTGTTCTATCTAGACCCCTCCTATACAAATCACCAGAGATAAGGGAATGACGATAGGCGTTTCGGGTAAGGTTTCTGTGTTCAGATCGGTTAAAGGTTTCATGTATAATGCCATCACAAAGGTATGAGTAAATGACACCATAACGGGATGACTCATGACTAACAAGGGTACAAATGACATGACTTTGTTGGGAGTCATAGATAGGGTGATGTAGCTCTTCCACCAGGAATTCAAATCTGGATTCATGTTGCTCTAACTGAAGGAGTGAAGCAAGTGTAGCCATAGCTTGTAAGTATCATTTCAAGGAATCAACCATTTGCTTGTAAGGTACCATTTTCTTATGTTTTGTTTGATATTCATCATTAACTTGGTTGATTATCAGCTGTGAATCCCCATAGATGTGTAACTCTGTGATTCTCCATTCTATGACCATCTTAAGTCCATTTGTTAAAGCTTCATACTCAACAATGTTGTTTGTACATGGGA
>MU224210.1:557420-581986 GCA_018584345.1 Thuja plicata
TTGATTTGATCTATACTCTTTTGACAATCCTCATTCCAAACACATTTGACTCCTTTGTGTAAGTTCTTGTTGAAGGGTTGAGCTCTATCCACCAATTGTGAAATGAATCTCCTTATGGATTGAAGACCTCCTTGAAGACTTCTCATTTGACTAATGTTTCTAGGAGGTGGCATATCTATGATTGCTTGGACGTTTTCAGGGTCTACCTCTATTCCTTTTGCTGAAATGATGAATCTGAGTAGTTTTCCAGAGGTGACTCCAAATGCACACTTTTTAGGATTTAACTTTAGTTGAAATTGTTCCATGCGATCTAGAGTGACTTCTAAATCATCTAAGTGTGTCTCTCTTTGCTTAGATTTGGTCAAGGTTTCATCCACATAATCTTCCATGTTTTTATGCATCATGTCATGAAAAATGGTTGTCATAGCTCGTTGATAGGTGGCTCCTACATTTTTTTAATCCAAAAGGCATAACGTTTCAACAATAGGTACCCCATGCACAAGTGAATGCAATATTTTTTTGATCTTCAGGAGCTATCTTAATCTGATTGTATCCGGAAAAACCATCCATTAAGGAATAAATCTCATAACCCGTAGTCATATCCACTATCATGTTTATATTGGGAAGTGGAAAGTCATCCTTTGGGCATGCTCTATTGACATCTCTGAAATCTGTGCAAACTCGAATGGATTTGTCATGTTTGGAAACTGGTACAATGTTTGATATCCATTCAGCATAGGCAATAGCTCTTATGAACCTTGCACCAAGGAGTTTCTCCAATTCTACTTTGACTAGGAGAGCTATATGAGGATGCATCTCAATTTCTGTTTAACTGGTTTGGCACCTGGAGCTATGGAAAAGTGATGCATGATAAGATTAATGTCCAACCCTGGCATATCTGAATAAGTCCATGCAAAGTTGATCTTCTTTTTCTGTAAGAACTTAGTGTAAGCTTCTTTTTCTTGTGGTGACAAGGACTCAACTAAGTGTACTATCAGTGGAGCCTCATCTGTACCCAAATTGACTGCTTGTGTTGGTTTTATAAGCACTGAAGGTCTATCTTGAAATTAGCTAGGGAGACGATCAAGTACCTCATCCTTAGGCGCCTCAGAGAGGTTTTCACCCTTGGATACATCATTTCTTTTTACTTTTTTCGGTTCTGACACCGCCACACAGTGGTTTTCACCATCAGAACTCCTATTCTTTTGATTTTCTTTTCTTTTTTATTTTGTGAATAAGGTACTTGATGTCTGGCTCTGTCATGCTGGTAGCCAGTTCACTAGTGGAAGAGACTACGAGTTCAATGACATTTAGGTAATAATCATTTTGAAATGTTGAGAGCTCAGGTTCTTGATAGCATTGGGACCAATCAATGAGGTCAAGATGAACAAGAGGCAAGTCAACGACTGGTTCAAGGTTATAAATGTGAATGATATTATCGCTGGTGACCGAAGAGTCAAAGTCTGTCAAGTATCCTTCTAAGCTACCCAAATCAAGATTCGTCCTAACAAGAGAAGAATCATCGACTAAGGCAACACATGGGTTCAAATCCTCTAATCGTACACGTGACTCGTTGGCTACCTCGGGTTGAGAACTATAAGTGTGGATAACATCAATATCCATATCAATTGTAGAAGGCTCTGAGAAGGAGTCCCATTCATACTCATATGAACTTGTGTCTGAACTCTGACTAGGATGTTTACACCATGAAGGTTTGGGACCTCTTGATGTGGAAGGTCTAGTGTCATCAAGGGTAACACCTTCTCTGCCCATTAAACGAACAAGACTCTTTCGTTGACATTCTTTGAAAGGATCTTCTACATCTGATTCATCTTGTTCTAAAGTTGCAACTGACGCATGAGTGAACGGAATATCTGAATCTCCCCAGAGGAGATTAGTGGAAGGGACCCGATCTTCATACATGTCCTGTTGATTTGTCAAATTAGGTACGTATTCTGGTTCATCTTCACTATCCAACTTATCAAGGATAGGAGTAGTGTGCTTGTGATTTGTGAATCCTAGGCCAATCGTCTTCTTAGACTTGCGTCCAAAAAGAGCATGATCAAGAGGTTTGGCCCTAGCATCTAATCTGTGATTAAGAGGGCCATGTCCGGGATAGCTCATCTGTTTGACAAAATTATACCCTCTTTCATAAGCCTTAGGAGAGGGAGAGAAGTTCTCATTGTGCATGTATTTCTCTTCTCTATAAATCCAGTCTCTAACAAACGTCTCCTCTTTCTCATCTTGAATAGGCACTAAGGACTCTACAAACATGCTGAATAAAGTCATAGCTGAAGAGGAAGGTCTCTTTTCTTGCGAAGGCTTGCCATAAGACCTGGGCGAAACTGGCAATGTTGTGAGGGAGTTGAGTTGATACCCCCCATGCCAAGATCTACTGACTTGAGCTTGTCTTTACATTCAACTAAGGTTGCATCGAAGTCTTCTTCTTCTCTATGTAGGGGAACATGAGCTCCTGCTAAAATTGAGTTAACAAATAAAGTGTTATTCCCAGGAATACAAATCTCTATTCCATTGTAAGGGAACTTAACACATTGATGATAGGTAGACGACACTGCTTGCATATCATGAATCCACGGTCTACCGAGCAAAATATTATACGCAAGGGGGCCAACATCATCTATTTGAAATAAAATATCTTTTTCAACATGGCCAATCCTAATAGGGAGGACGACCAACCCCTTGGAAATTCTTTCCGCCTTATCATAGGCTTTGATGGTGATCCTTTTCCTGGTATCTATGAATTTTTCAGAATAACCCAACTCTTTTAAAAGACTAAAGGAACAAATATTAAGCCCAACACCCCCATCTATCAACACACGCCTAACATGAGTTTTGTGGATCATGACCTCAATATGAAGGGCAAGATTGTGTGGGTGGCTCAAAGCTTTATCATCATCCTCTAAAAAAGTAAGGTAATGAGGGCTAGCAATATGATTAACCATGTTCTGAAATTGATCAACATCTAAGTTGTTGGGGATGTTCGCCGTGCGTAAAGCATCCTCAAGGACTTTCTTGTGAGCTGGGCTTCTTTGCAACTGATCGACAAGGTTATAACTCGACTTAGGATTGACAACTGGTTTTAAGGTGACATTCTTGGATGCCACTTGCTTAGTTTTACTGGGTTGACTTGAATTGGATCCTCTAATGACAACATGACCTTGACTTCGTGTGACAGTATTGAGAGTTTACAATGATGCTCTAGAGTTAGGACCCCTTAGCACCACGACGGGTTCTTCATCAAAGAGAGGAGAGTCCATGTCTAGATCATAACCATAGGGATCTTTACCCCTCGTCATGTTGACATTTTCTTCTACAACTTCAAGCATGTTGATAACAATCTCTTCATCTATGTAAGTGTAATTGATCTCAGCCTTGCCATTCTTAGCTTTAGAGGTTTCCCCCTTTTCATACTTGGGCAACGGTTCTTTGAATGCCTTATGATCGGCGTTGGTGTTCAATCCATCTATCTTAAGTTTTCCATTCTCAATGAGATCTTGAATAATATGCTTGAGTTTCCAGCAGTTTTCAATGTCATGTCCAATACAATTGTGAAACTTGCAAAATGCCTTCTCATCCCACCAATGTGGCTTAACATCAGGTATGTAATGCTTTGCGGGATTTTGAGGATGTGCAAGGTTGTTGGCGATAAGTGTTTTCAAGACATCCTCATATGAGTCACCAAGTTTTGAAAATTGACGCCTCTCTTTCTTAGGCCTATCTTGGCTTGTTCTCTTGTTGATTAGATGCATTGATTTTCATGGTTTGAACAACACTAGACAAGTGGAGCACAATTTGATCTTTGGGTTGGGAGGAGTCCACAAATCCATCATTGACCACTTGTTTGTTCCTATTCCAATGCGATTTATTCACTTTTTCCTTGTTAGGGTTGTTATTTTCATTTTCAAGAATGGTCCTAGGGTAGCAAGAGCATTGTCGTCTCCACCTTTGCAAGAAAGTAACAAAGGATTCCCCTTGATTTTGCTTTAAGCTGCATAAGTCCAACATGGTGATAGATCTTGAAAGATTGTATGCAAAGTGTTGAACGAATCTATGGACGAGCTCTTTGAAAGTCTTAACGGGGGGAGTTATGTTGGTGAACCATTCCATCGCTTGACCCTTAAGACTCCTTGGGAACAATCTCATGAGGTACAAGTCATCTTGATGGAACTCAAAACTTGTGGTGTAAAACTGGCGCACGTGATCATGTGGATCTCCATTGCCATCATATTTGTCATATTGAGGGATCTCAATCTTTCTAGGGAAGTCTTTCATGTTAACACTTTTATCAAAAGGATTAGGACAAATTGAATCCAGTGAGAATAAATTCTTGGGTGCTAACATCTTTTCCATCACGCTCTTAAGTTGTTTGATCTCCTCTTCTTGAGATGGACCTTGCTTCTTAATCTTCTTGTCCACATCAAAGTTGTAGGGAAATCTAGCACCCTTGTTGATTAAACTCTCTAGGAACTTATCTTTGTTTTTCTTTAAATATCTCTCCACGGTGGGCGCCAAAAATGTGTGTTAAAATGTTGACACACTTCTATGAGTCATTGTATTCAAGGTTGCTCAAGAATGAGGTCTCAAATGGCGACTCATAGCTCCCTATTCATGGAGTGCAAGAGTTTGTGATGAAGGCCCTCAGTTTAGACCTAGTTTATGCCCATGCAAGTACACCATGAAGTGAGAGATTCAAAAATGAAGAGCATGAATTCTAGTCTCTATGATCATCAAATATGCATTGCAAATGAAAATGGAAACTATTCTATATGATAACGATGTATGAAAGAAAATATGCAAACTAATCTATAAAGGAAATATGCAAGATTAATCTATTGAAAGGAAATATGAATCTAAATTAACATGAATCTACTCTAAATGGATTGCCATGGATGCATGAGAGAAGAAGACAATAAGAATAGAAGTTGCATGGTTCAAGCTCAAATGCTCAAACTCTCCTCCAAAATTGCTCTCCATACTTGTAGCATAACAATAACATAAAAATTCTATATCTGATGTCTAAATGAGAAGGAGAGGGCTCCTTGTAAAGGAAAGTGTGGAAAGGAATGCATCCTCAAGAGCAATGTGGGATAAATCCCTAAAAAGGCAAGTAAGATGAAAAAGCCCACCACTTAAGAATGTGTAGAAAAATGAGTTTTATTTATTTTTTATTTGATTTATTTCTTTTTTTTCCGCAAAAAAAGAGCTTTAAGTGAGGATTTTATTTATTTAATTAAAAGTGATTTTCTTTTAATTAAATGATCTTATTTAATTAAAAAAAAAGATTTTCTTTTAATTAAATGATCTTATTTAATTAAAAAAAAAGATTTTCTTTTAATTAAATAAGATCATTTTATTTAATTAAAAGGGGTGTTTTCTTTTAATTAAATAAGATTATTGATGAAATGATCAAACCTTAAGAAATATTGAAATAATTGAATTAATTACTATTTGATCATGAAAATTGATTTGAATTGAAAATATTGCAAAACATTGGTTCAAAAAATCGATAAATTGATTCTGTCATTTGATAAATTGAAGAATGAGGGCCCATAGTCTAGGCAACCATTTTAGGGTAACCATACCTCTGAACTTGAGGTAGATTTTACAAAGGAGATCCAAACTGATAATACAATGAATTAATCTTATGATATGATTATTCTTATTACCCAAATTTGATTGTTGCCACTGTGACTTTGGCTCATGAATGAGTCCATAAAGACGAGGCAAGAGGTTAAGCTACCTACAATGTGTAATGATTCCTTCTCCCATGACTCATAATTGTCCTTACTCAAAGTTATTACAAAAGGATGTGTTGGATAAACCCATGATTACATAAATGATACACTTCTCAAAAAATAAATAGAGATCAACAACTGATTATCCCTTCACAATTTGGCACTTTACACTAAGTGCATTTACAATGGCCACTTGGAAATTAAGAGAAAAGTGGACTTCTCATTTTGATGTTCACACCTACTTTAATTAGAATATATTAAACTCAAATCAATGATGCAAAAGACCAATTTGAGATCCAAGCATTACAATTGTCAAAATAGGCCAAAAAACACCAAGTTCTAAAAGTGATATTTCTGAAAGTTCTAATTGTGTGCTAAAAATGTGTCACACTTCTATGAATTATTGTATCCAAGATTGCTCAAGAATGAGATCTCAAATGGCGACTCATAGTTCTCTATTCATGGGGTGCAAGGGTTTGTAATGAAGGCTATCAGATTGACTTAGTTTGTGCCCATGCAAGTACACCATAAAGCGAGATATTCAAAGAAGAAGAGCAAGAATGCTAGTCTCCATGATCATCAAGTATGCATGCAAATGAAAATGGAAGCTATTCTATGTGATAACAATGCAAGAAAGGAAATTAATCTATATGATAACAATGCATGATTATTTTATGAAAGAAAATACAAATGCAAGATTAATCTATGAAAGGAAACATGAATCTAATCTAACATGAAAGTGCAAAATTAATCTAAATGGATTGCCATGGGGCATGAAAGAAGAAGACAAGAAAATAGAAGTTGCAATATCCAAGCTGAAGTGCTCAAATTCTCCTCCAAAATTGCTCTCCAAATCTGCAGCATAACAATAGCCTAAATTTTTGATTATCAAATGAGGAGAGATTTTCCTTATAAAGAGCAATGGACAGTAGAGATTAAGAGACAAAAATAAAAAGGATATGATTAAGAGGCAAAAAGCCCACCACTTAGGAAGATGTGTAGAAAAAGAAACTTTATTTATTTTTATTTAATTTATTTCCTTTTATAACAAAGAGAGATTTAAGTGGGGGTTTTTATTTAATTAAAAGAGAGATTTTCTTTTAATTAAATAAGATTATTTAATTTAATTAAAAGAGATATTTTAATTAAATGAGATAATATTATTTAATTAAGAGAGATTTTAATTAAATAAGATAAGATTATTTAATTAAAAAATAATTTTAATTAAATAAGATTATTTTATTTAATAAAAAAAGATTTTTTTCTTTTAATTAAATAAGATAATTGATGAAATGATAAAACCTTAGGAAATATTGAAATAATTAAATTAATTATGATTTGATCAAGAAAATTGACTTGAAATGAAAATGTTGCAAAATATTGATTCATGAATTTGATAAATTGATAAATGGGAGACCATACTCTAAGTGACCATTTTAGGGTGCATACATTTGCCCCTCTTTGACTAATGTGTGATCTTTATGGGAACACATGTAGTCAAAGAATGGAGTTGAAGTGTGAGATCGATTTGGGATCACAAAACAACCCAGATGTGTGATCTTTATGGGAACACATCAAGACAAAGATAAGCTGTTTGAAAAAGACAAGGTCAACACCCCTGTAAATAGGTAATTGACATGTCTAAGATAAGAATCTCAAGCAAAGTTGCCCCAAGTGGAGCAATTGATAGGATTGATAAAGATGAATCATGGATTGAAGTTTGATAGGTACTGCCCCCTCGTGATCGAAATTGAAATGAGATAGAGGAGAAACAACAGATTGATAAATTTGATCAAATCGAACTAAAGATAAGGTTCTTGATGTAAGATGAAAGATATAAAGATCACAGAACCAAGGTAGATCATCAAGCACGAAAGATTATGCCCCAAGGTTGAAGTAGAAGAAAAGAAGTGGGGGGAAAGTGAATGGAAGATAGAAGTTTGGAAGAGGTGGAAAGAAACAGAGAGAAGAAAGAGAATTTGTCTTAAGAAAGAGAATGCCCCAAAATTAATCAACTGTTTAAGATGGAAAATTTTGATTGAGATCATGAAAGAAGATAAGGAAATGAAGATCAAACATGATCACAGTTGATTAAAAGTCCACAAGAAAGATGAAGGAAACCCTCTCAAAATCATAATGCAGCCTAAAAATGCAAATTAACATGAAGTCTAACAATGAAGCTACATGAAAATGCAATGGTGTGCTTGCAATAGAGAAACTGTAACATAGGATTTTGTGTTCATTATTCATTAGAGAATGTTAAGAAAATAATTTTCATCATTAGGCCATTATTAACGGACATCAGAAAATCACACAATCATCACTAGTCACAAGCGCAACTATGAAGATATGAATGCAATTTATATCGGATTGGAATGTGGAAAGATTCTAACATAAGCATCAAAGACATAAAGGTCAAGATGACTGTGATGTTAGCTTACCCAATTTAATATAGCAAAACCACGCTCGCATCAAGGCATAGAGGCTAGGATGACTAGTAGAACGGTTGTGCAAAAACAATGAAGCATAAATCAGGAAGCAAATAAAAACATGTTCCATGCCCCAAGTCTTCTAGCTATGCATCCCGGGGAGACTTATTAGACAAGGACACTCAACGAAAATCAATAACAGTCAGCACACAAAGAAAAGATCATGACATAGCTCAAGCATTACATGTTGTGTTTAAAAATTTAAGTGTGTTAACTGATACTGAGTTCCGTGGATAAGGATTGAATGCTCACAAGCAGGTAAGACCACATGACAAAATGGGGTAAGACCAAACCGATAAGTGTTGAAAAACACTCAATGTCAAGGGTTGTATTGAAAAATACAATTGGGGTGGTGTTGAAAAACACCATTTGTGAGATGTCTTAAAGAATAATGCATCCAAGAGACCAAAGCTAACACAGATATGCCCCCTAGACAAAGAAAAAGACCAATTCCAAACCAAGGCAACAAGGACAAGGCATGATGGAGAAAGGCTGTGTTGCGGACACGCACTAAGAAACATGGGTGCAAAGGCCTCAAGTAGCGCCCGTTTCCAGGTTTTCACATCTTAGATTTTATTACAATTTTTTTTTTCTTCTTTTTTTCAAGACTTTTTATAATTTTTTTAAATTTTTTCTACCAAGGCGTCTGTTTCCAAGTTTTCACCAAGACACTTTCTATTTTTTTTGAATTTTTGAATTTTTTTTGATTTTTTGTATTTTTTGGAATATATAATTTTTTTTGAGATACATCAAAGCGCCTATTGCTAGGTTTTCACTAAGATGATCATTTTTTAGGACATTTTCTAATTTTTAGCATTTTTTGACAATATATCAGTTGTTTAGATTTTTTCAGGATCAATAATTATGTACAAAGGATGCCCCCAGACAGAATGAGCATCATGGATAGAAATTCTTTAGGTGCAAGACATTGATAGGATCATGGATCTGCTCTCCCTCTTTTGTAGATAGTAAATAAGCACCTGGCCCAAAAGCTGCTGTAATGATGTAAAGTCCAAGCCAATTAGGTTCAAATTTGCCCTTTTGATCTCTATGCTGTTGATTCTTAGGATTTTCACGTAGGACAAGATCTCCCACTTGGAATTCTCTAAGGCGAACCTTTTTGTTGAAGGCTTTAGACATGCGCTTTGGATAAACCCTCATATGGTCAAATGATGCTTGACGTTTCTCATCTAGAAGTTCTAATTCTTGAAGTCTCATGACACGGTAGTCTTCATCTGTAGCTAGACCTTTGAGGGAAACTCTAAGTGAAGGAATCTCAACCTCCAAAGGTAACATTGCTTCAACGCCATATGCAAGGGCAAAAAGAGTAGCCCCAGTAGGAGTACGAATACTCGTTCTATAGGCCCACAAAGTTGGATTTATCTGTAAGTGCCAATCTCTGCCATTCTTACAGATTGTTCTATGCAAGATTTTAAGAATGGTTTTGTTTGATGCCTCTGCTTGAGCATTTCTTTGCGGGAAGTAAATGGAGGACCAATATTGTTTAATCTTAAATTTCTTGTAGAGTTGTTTAAGGTCCTTATTTTTGAACTGACCTCCATTGTCAGTGATAATCTCAGAAGGCACTCCATATCGACATATGATATGGTTCAGAATGAATAGAGAGACTGTCTTGCTCGAGGCAACAGAAAGTGGGACAACTTTTACCCATTTAGTGAATTGATTAGTAGTAGTGATAATAAACTTGTGTCCACCTGAGGAGTTGGGATGAATCTGTCCAAGATCAAAGGTCCAGTGCTGAAATGGCCAATGAGATATAGAAGGAATGAGCTCCCTGCCTGGAGCATGTATCAGGTTACCATGTTTTTGACACTTTTTACATAACTTTGCAAAATCTACTGCATCAATATGCATCGTAGGCCAATAGTACCCTGCCCTAAGTAACCTTCGGGCCATGAAAAGACCATTGGGATGTCCCCCATAGATGCCTTCGTGAATGTCAACTAACGCTTGGTTGGATTCTTCCTTTTCTAAGCATCTAAGAAGTGTTCCATCTAGACCCCTCCTATACAAATTACCAGTGATAAGGGAATAGCGAGAGACGTTTCAGGTAAGGTTTCTGTGTTAAGATCGGTTAAAGGTTTCAGGTACAATACCATCACGAAGGTATGAGTAAATGGCACCATAACGGTATGACTCATGACCAACAAGGGTACAAATGAAACGGCTTTGTTGGAAGTCATAGATAGGGTGATGTAACTCTTTCACCAGGAATTCAAATCTGGATTCATGTTGCTCTAACTGAATGAGTGAAGCAAGTGTAGCCATAACATCAGTTGCTTTGTTTTCTGCTCTAGGGATTTGCTGAAATGTGACGAACATGAAGTATCACTTCAAGGAATCAACCATTTTCTCGTAAGGTACCATTTTCTCATGTTTTGTTTGATATTCATCATTAACTTGGTTGATTATCAGCTGTGAATCCCCATAGATGTGTAACTCTGTGATTCTCCATTCTATGGCCATCTTAAGTCCATTTGTTAAATCTTCATACTTAGCAATGTTGTTTGTACATGGGAACAATAACTTGTAAGATTTAAGAATCGTGTACCCATGAGGAGAAACAAACAATACACCAACTCCTGAACCATTTTGCATAAAGGATCCATCAAAGAACATCTTCCATGTTATTTCAGTCAGATACATGAGGTGCTCATCTGGGTAGTCAACTTGAATAGGTGCAGTGTCTTGTATTGGGAAATCAACCAATTGATCTGCTATGACTTGCCCTTTGATTTCTTTACGCTCAATGTAGTCTATGTCAAACTTTGAAAGTATCATCATCCATTTAGCAAGTCTACTCGTGAGAGCAGCCTTACCTAGCAAATACTTGAGTGGACCTATTTTTTCTATGAGGTGTATAGTGTGCGCAAGCATGTAATGTTGCAAATTTTGGGAAGCAAACACAACTGCAAGACAAGCTTTCTTAATGCTAGTGTAGTTAACCTCATATGAAACAAGAGTACATATAATGTAGTATATTTATCTTTCTTTCCAATTTTCATCAAGTTGAGCTAGTAATGCCCTCAAGGAAGATTCTGTCGCTGAAATGTATAGAATAAGTGGTTTCCCTGGGATATGAGGCATTAAAATAGGAGGATTCGCCAAGTATCTCTTGATTTGATCTATGCTCTTTTGACAATCCTCATTCCAAACACATTTGACTCCTTTGTGTAAGTTCTTGTTGAAGGTTTGAGCTCTATTTACCAACTGTGAAATGAATCTCCTTATAGATTGAAGACATCCTTGAAGACTCCTTATTTGACTAATGTTTCTAGGAGGTGGCATATCTATGATTGCTTGAAATTTTTCAGGGTCTACCTCTATTCCTTTTGCTGAAATGATGAATCTGAGTAGTTTTCCAGAGGTGACTCCGAATGCATACTTTTTTGGATTTAACCTTAGTTGAAACTGTTCCATGCGATCCAGAATGACTTCTAAATCATCTAAGTGTGTGTCTCTTTGTTTAGACTTGGCCAAGGTGTCATCCACATAATCTTCCATGTTTTTATGCATCATGTCATGAAAAATGGTTGTCATAGGTCGTTGATAGGTGGCTCCTACATTTTTAAATCCAAAAGGCATAACATTCCAACAATAGGTACCCCATGCACAAGTGAATGCAGTCTTTTCTTGATCTTCAGGAGCTATCTTAATCTGATTATATCCGGAAAAACTATCCATCAACGAATAAATCTCATAACTCACAGTCATATCCACTATCATGTCTATATTGGGAAGTGGAAAGTTATCCTTTGGGCATGCTCTATTGACATCTCTAAAATCTGTGCAAACTCGAATGGATTTATCATGTTTGGAAACTTGTACAATATTTGATACCCATTCAGCATAGGCAATAGCTCTTATGAATTTTGCACCAAGGACTTTCTCCAATTCTGCTTTGACTAGGAGAGCTATGTGAGGATGCATCTTTCTCAATTTTCGTTTAACTGGTTTGACATCCAGAGCTATGGACAAGTGATGCATGATAAGATTAATGTCCAACCCTGGCATATTTGAATAAGTCCATGCAAAGTTGATCTTCTTTTTCTGTAAGAACTTAGTTTAAGCTTCTTTTTCTTGAGGTGACAAGGACTCAGCCAAGTGTACTATTTGTGGAGCCTCATCTGTACCCAAATTAGCTGCTTGTGTTGGTTCAATAAGCACTGAAGATCGATATTGAAAGTAGCTAGGGAGACAATCAAGTACCTCATCCTTAGGCACCTCAGAGAGGTTTTCACCCTTGGATACGTCATTTATTTTTACTTTTTTTCTGTTCTGACACCGCCACATAGTATTTTTTTCCATCAGAACTCCTAATCTTTTGATTTTATTTTGTTTTTATCTTGTGACTAAGGTAGTTGATGTCTGGCTCTGTCATGCTGGTAGCCGGTTCACTGGTGGAAGAGACTATGGGTTGAAGGGCATTTAGGTAACATGCTATCTCATAATCATTTTGGAATGTTAAAAGCTCAGGTTATTGATAGTGTTGGGACCAATCAATGAGGTCAGGATGAACAAGAGGCAAGTGAACGACTGGTTCAAGGTTATAAATGTGAATGATATTATCGCTGGTGACCAAAGAGTCAGAGTTCGTCAAGTATCCTTCTAAGCTACCCAAATCAGGATTCGTCCTAACAAGCAAAGAATCGCCCAATAAAGAAACACGTGGGTTCAAATCCTCTAATCCTACACGTGACTCGTTGGCTACCTCGGGTTGAGAACTATAAGTGTGAATAACATCAATATCTCTATCAACTGTGGAAGACTCTGAGAAGGAGTCCCATTCATACTCATATGAGCTTGTGTCTAAACTACGACTAGGATGCTTACACCATGAAGGTCTGGGCCCTCGTGATATGGAAGGTCTAGTGTCATCAAGGGTAGCATAGTGTCATCAAGGGTAGCACCTTTTCTTCCTATTAAACAAACAAGATTCTTTCTTTGACGTTCTCTGAAAGGATCTTCTATATCTGATTCTTGTTCTAAAGTTGCAACTGACGCATGGGTGACCAGAACATTAGAATCTCCCCAAAGGAGATTAGAGGAAGGGACCCAATCTTCACACATGTCTTGCTAATTTATCAAATTAGGAACATATTCTGGTTCATCATCGCTATCTTACGCCTCAAAGATAGGATTAGTGCGCTTGTTATAATTCTCAAATCCTAGGCCAACCATCTTTTTAGACCTGCGCCCAAAAAGAGCATGATCAAGGGGTTCGAATCTAGCATCTAATCTATGACTAAGAGGGCCATGTCCAGGATAGCGCATCTTTTTGAGGAAAGTATACCCTCTTCCATACGCCTTAGGAGAGGGAGAGAAGTTCTCATTATGTATGTATTTTTCTTCTCTATAGATCCAGTCTCTAACAAATGTCTCCTCTTCCTCATTTTGGATAGGTACAAAGGACTCTACAAATGTGCCAAATAATGTCATAGCTGAAGAAGAAGGTTTATTTTATTGTGAATGTTTTCCATAAGATCGAGGCAAGACTGGCAGTGTTGTGAGGGAGTTGAGTTGATACCCCCCCCATGCCAAGATCTATGGATTTGAGCTTGTCTTTACATTCAGCTAAGGTTGCATCAAAATCTTCTGCTTCTCTATTGAGGGGAACATGAGTTCCTGCTGAAATTAAGTTGATAGATAAAGCGTTATCCCCAGGTATACAAATCTCTATTCCATTGTAGGTGAACTTAACACATTGATGATAGGTAGGCTTGCCTATCATGAATCCACGGTTTACCAAGTAATATATTATATGCAAGGGGTCCAACATCAACTATTTGAAATAAAATGTCTTTTTCAACAAGGCCAATCCTAATAGGAAGGATGAACAACCCCTTGGAACTCCTTTTTGCCTCATCATAGGCTTTGATAGTAATCCTTTTTCTGGTACCTATGACTTTCTCATAATAACCCAACTCTTTTAAAATAATAAAAGAACAAATATTGAGCCCAGCACCCCCATCTATCAACACACGCCTGACACAGGTTCTGTGGATCATGACCTCAATATGAAGGACAAGATTGTGCGGGTGTCTCAAGGCTTTATCATCATCCTCCGAAAAGGTAAGGTAATGAGGGCTAGCAATGTGATTAACCATGTTTTGGAATTGATCAACATCGAAGTTGTTGGGGACGTTTGCCATGCGCAAATCATCCTCAAGGAATTGCTTATGTCTCAGGGACAACTCTAAGAGCTCAAAGATCAAAATTTGAGCTGGGTTCTTTGTAACTGATCAACAAGACTATAGCTTGACTTCGGATTAACTGTTGGCTTTAAGGTGACATTCTTGGATGTCACTTTCTTAGATTTACTTGATTGACTTGAATTGGGTCCTCTAATGACAACAAGACCTTGACTTCGTGTGACAACATTGAGGGCTTGCGATGACACTCTAGAGTTGGGTACCCCCTTAGCATCTTCTCACTCTTCTATGGATATGAGTTATACAATGACTCGACGAGAGAGAGAAGACATAGATAAATGCCTTGATGACATATTTGTGAAGCATAGAGATGCTATTACATTTGGTGGTTCCTCTCATAACAGTCGGCCAACTTCACCCCTTATCTCAACAAGATATCTAGATGCACACCAAAGGGCTGAGAGAGAAAGAGGTAAAAGACAAGCTTATGAAGATTAGTTATCACAACATGAGAACCAAGGAGATGAACTTTATGACACTCATGTTAATGCAACCTATACCAACAACTTGTTTCGACATTCAAGACCAAGTTCACCACTCAAGACTTCTTCAGGATACATGAGTGAAAGACTTAAGAGGATTGAGCTTGAAAAGAAAGCCTTCCTAGATGAACAAGCTACAAAGGAAGAACAATTTAGACTCCTAGAGTTGGAGAGACAGACTTTGGTAGAAATGGAAAAGAAAGCCTTTCAAGAGCAACAAGATAGGCTCTTGGCTTAGCAAATCAATGATCAATTCAATAACATGCGTGTTAGTGGTGGAAACAACTCTCCTCCATCCACTCCTCCTAAGACTCCACGATGTGGGAGACATTCAAGAACGCCATCATGATCTCCTAGCCCTAGAGGAAGAAGGGCTTCCAGAAATGATCATTATAGGAGACGAACACCTCCTAGGAACTCAAGACAACCTTCACAACGTGCTCATCATGGTTCACAGTATGGGGGTAGTAGCTCAAATTTTGACTGCAGCTCCCAAGACTTCATGAAAATGCAACAAGAACCACTTTTCCATCAGTATGTGGAGAAATATTTAGAGCAAAATAAAGACAAGTTCCTAGAGAGTCTAATCAACAAAGGTGCTAGAGTCCCCTATAACTTTGATGTGGAAAAGAAAATCAAGAAGTAAGGTCCATGTCAAGAGGAGGTGATCAAAGAACTTAAGAGCATGATGGAAAAGGTGTTGGCACCTAAGAATTCATTTTATTTTATTTATTTCTTTTTTCAACAAAGAGGGATTTAAGTGAGGGTTTTTATTTAATTAAAAGAGGGATTTTCTTTTAATTAAATAAGATTATTTAATTTAATTAAAAGTGATATTTTAATTAAATGAGATAATATTATTGAATTAAGAGAGATTTTAATTAAATAAGATAAGATTATTTAATTAAAAAGGAATTTTAATTAAATAAGATTATTTTATTAAAAAGGAATTTTAATTAAATAAGATTATTTTATTAAAAAGGAATTTTAATTAAATAAGATTATTTTATTTAATAAAAAGGGATTTTTTTTTAATTAAATAAGATAATTGATGAAATGATCAAACCTTAGGAAATATTGAAATAATTAAATTAATTACGATTTGATCAAAGAAATTGATTTGAATTGAAAATGTTGCAAAACATTGATTCAGGAATTTGATAAATTGATAAATGAGGGCCCATAGTCTAGGCGACCATTTTAGGGTGCATACACCTATTAATGATGCAATACAATGAATCAATTGGATTGAATTTAGGAGACCCCTTGGTTATATAGTGAAGGTGAGTACAAAGGAGTGAATGAGACAATGATAAGTATCGTTGTCTCATTACATGATAATCAACATGAAAAACTATCACCCCACAAAAGGGGAATAAGTGATAGTGTGATAAAAAAACAAAAGGTGGATCACCCACCAAAGGTGAAGTCACATGTCCACTAAAAGCAGATCACCCTCCAATGTGGAAATGTCCATCCACTATAAGTGCATATGATAATGATAAGTCCACCTATAGTGGAAATGCGCTAGCTACTCCTATGTAATTCTCTAAGTAAGCTTAAGTAAAGTGTAATTAGGACCTAGGTGACAATTAAGCAAGGTAAAATACCCTAATTACACCAACACCATGCAGTGATATAAAAACAAAGAAGCATCCTAGGTGTACTCTAGAAGTTATGCAAGTAAACATAAGTACCAGGTGTGAATACTTCCTAGAAGGAATTTGGCTAGTGAATAACCCTTTTCACACCAACAATATGTAAGAACTCCCGCTTAATCTGATTTTTTTTTTAGTTTTGGCTGTTTGACATTTTGTCAAACACTTTACATGCAAGGTATGATTTCTAATTTTTGGGTTATTGTTTTTCTTTTTCATGTTTGTTTTGAATGCCAAATGATGAGAGAAGATGTAGAAATGAAAGAGCAAGAAATGCATAAAACACAAACAACAAAATTTTCAATTAAAGACCACTTTGTTCGCCTCAAGTAAGGTCTTATAAAGTTACAACAATAAACTGATTACTTCAGATTTGAGGTTTATTACAAATCACAATGAATCCTCACATACTGGGAAGCAAGGATGGAAGCCCAACAAATTGTAGATGGTATGATTGCCTCAAAGGATGACCATAATGGGTGATAACAAAAACACATGTATTAATAAGTTATGATGTAAATCATTTTCCTTCAAACCCTAGTTGTACCTTGTTCAACCCTTCCAAAATATGCAAACCCTCGTGCCAAAATCTCATAAAATATTCCAACTATGATAAAAATATTATTCCACCTCTAATGGCTTCCAAATCTCAGTCCAAATCACGTCGTGCTAACTGGAGAATTTATTAAAACCAGAAAATAACAAACCCTAGCAATTGTAGACCTGCAAATAAATGATATTTCCAACTCCTACTCAATGCCAAATTCCAGCAATAAGCTCATTGTGAATTTTGGAATGAATCCACCTAATAGGCTGAACGGGTTTTAATCCACACAATTGAGAAACTCCAAGGGTTTGTGTCCTCATATTACCTGTAAATGAATTCCAAATCTCTCAAGCTTCTTGGAGAGAAATTAAACAAAACCAAGTATATCAAATGACTTTCTCAAATCCCCTTTTTATAATTCTCTCATGAAGTTTTCAGAAACCCTATTTAAAATTCCTACTTTTTTATACTTCAATATTTAACTTCATATGGGAGATAATAATAAAGTGACCCCTTCAAATACTTTCTTCATTAAAATGAAGTCACTTTAATATCCTTATAACTACATAAGCTGGCACCCCATTTGTCGTGATAATTAAATACTTGATGTTATTCATATAATAAATGCCCACTTCACCCCTTATATGTAATGCCCTGCCAGGGAACCCTTGGAACAAAAGGGTTAAATATGCTTTGAAATTTTTTTAAAAAAAGAGTGAACATAACTGTAAGACTAGAAAAAGGTATATTTAGCATATTAGGTAACCACAAACCCTAAACAAGTATGCTAAACCTATCTAATCTACCATGAAAGCTATTTGCTAAGGGAATTCATAAAATAAGCATGAAAACTCAAAACCCCCTTCAAAGGAAGCTCCTATGTCCTTTCTTCTCCATAATGAAATTGATGTTGCTCTTTGCACACATACTTTGCACAAGAAGCCTAGTTTGCTAAATGAGAATACTAGAAGTTAGTGATCTTGAGGTTTTTCACAAAATCATGTGGTTCAACTTGGAATGATAGAAATGTACCCATTTTATAGAAAACGAGATGCATTTAGGTGAGATTGCATAAAATCAATGCACCAACCAAGATTTTGGTTGGTAGGATATTTGGAAGCATGAAATGGGGGAGAGATATTGCAAATATTTGAAAATATTTGTGAAGCACCTTAATAGGGATGTGAATCCTTATTTAAGGGATATGATATGTAGGTGAGATTATGAATCTTTAATCAAATCCATAATTCAATATTCTCAAATATTCTTCAAAATCAAATTAGATTTATGAAATTGTAAAATCCCATAAATTGAAATTAGCTAATTAATTAATAGAAATTAATTAACTATTGGAGACTTAGGGAAATGGGGAATAAATAAAGTTTGTTTATTTATTCAATTAGGACTTAGGATATAACATTATGGGTTATTCATTCAAAGGGGAAAATTAGTGGGAAATAGGTCGAATTGAAGGTGTTGATGTCGAATTGAAAGGGGTTTGGTAATGTTGATAATGATTAGGGTTAATTCTGAGGGTTTCGTAATAATTTAGGAAATCAGGAGGCATTGATGAGCTTTGACAATGCACCCAGATA
The DNA here is from genome assembly GCA_018584345.1 of Thuja plicata. NCBI lineage: Eukaryota > Viridiplantae > Streptophyta > Pinopsida > Cupressales > Cupressaceae > Thuja > Thuja plicata. The sequence goes on from MU224210.1 coordinate 576,181, forward strand.
ATGATGATTGGAAGTGATTGAAAATCGCCAATGAACTTTGATGGCGTCGTAAGATTGAAATTGAAATGGGGAACATCGATGATCTTTGACAATGTTCCCAAAATGATAATCAGAAATAGTATTGACAATAATGAACAACACCATTGAATTTAAATTGATAGATTGATAGCGATAACACCGATGATCTTTGATAGTGCTATCAAATGGTTGATTGAAAGGATACGAAGCATCGATGATATTGGACAATACTCCTGAAATGATGATAAGATTGATTGAATTGGAATTAGGGTTTGATCGATTGGTTTGAAATTGGGTTGATTAGGCATCAGTGATCTTGGACAATGCCCTAGAATGGTCAGAAACGAGTCTAGACAATTCTGCAAGTGATTAGGAATACAATAGGATAGGTTTGAACTGATTTAGGAAGGTTTGGAATGGTTTAGGATTGAATAGGATCGGTTTAGGAAGGTTTTGAAATGATTTGGGAAATGATCGATTTGATAGAGAAAGTAGAATTGTTAGTAAATAATTGAACAATTTTGCAATATTCAATCATTGATGAAAGACACAATGTCACTATACAATAAATATCGTATGCACGACATAGAGGAATAATTAGGTCACAAAACAACGTTTCGATTGTAATGCAAACATTGTTAAAACACGTAGACTAGTTGGCTCGAACTATTTTTAGGTGTCTACAATAACACATCAAGTGCATCAAATAACCATAAACATGACCATGATACAACATGCAAGAGATAATCAGGATGATCACTACACGATCACACACAAGAGAAAGATGACATTTTCACTTCCAAAGGTTCCAAAGAAAACTAAAACACAAGCATGAACGGTATAGGCACGTCCAAGTAGTCACATGCGAGTTTAGATCACACCCACAAACTCCATGGATCAAGACTGGACCATCGTCAATGGTCGCCCATTGAGGAGACTACAACATCCTTGAGGCTACAACATCTTTGAGGCTATACAATGCAAGAAGCTGACAAGCATACAAGGAGGGGAAAACATAACCAGATGTATCCAAATCTGGTTCGTAATGACTAAGAAGACCTCTAGAAGATAAGGGTACCTAACACTAAATTCATCTTTCTGACAGGCCCTTGGGAAGTACCTGTTGGTACTCTCATTTTTTGAGACTACCATGTCACATTACAAGAGACATCCAACATTGCCATGGGAAACCAAAGTGCTAGAGTGTTATGGGGTCTCATTTCACGGGTTGAAGGTCTGTAGAGGAGAAGGAAGGGGATTTACTCAGGGTAGGTATCTTCCATGCCTCTGCAGACTAGAGTATAGATGGTCAGTGTTCATGCTGCCCCATTTGTGCTGATTATTCTAAAGAAATGTTCGAGGGCATTTATCCCACATTGGTCGTGGTGGGGAGTAACTTAAGGTTTTTATGTCCTGACACACAAGTATGAAGTGCCAAAAAGGCATGCGCCTTTTGACAGGAGGTTCACAAATGTGCGATTAAGTGGTAGACATCTGGTGATTAACATGAAGAATTTTGTGGGCCCATTCTCTGGTCGGGAGATAGGTGGAACTCTCTCATAGGCCCGCAAAAAGGAATGACGAGGAAAGATAAAGGTCGCAGGATTGCAAGGTTCTCACACGTAGAAAGTGGGCCAGCCGAGCAGGGAGATAGACAGTTGGACAAGCCTCCATGTGGCATCTTTCTGTGATCCCCCGAAGAGCTTGACTAGGAGAGACATCACAAGAATGCGAGAATGGGACATGTGGCAGGATTGCCTGATTGGATAGATGATGTGGCAGAGGTGGCAAAAAACTAGGTGGTGCCACGTGGCATAGGCAGTGAGGCAGGAAGTGGGGTCAGGGTGGATAGGTGGCGTTCTCTTGTGATCCCACAAAGAAGAGTGACATAGAGAGAGAATGAGCCTGAGATCGTGAGAGTGCAACGCGTGTCTAGGCCGGAGCAGCGAAGGAAATAAAGCGGTGGGATCGAGGGTGACAAGTCTTGAGTCTTTGTGATCCCACAATTAGATTAAGGTGGAGCGAGAAAGTCTGCGGGATCAGGGGGGTGTGGCTGCCACGACAGGAAGAAAGATCGAGGAAGGTTAACAAATGCTCAAATCTGACGGTTCTCGTAATCCCACAAATAAAGTTGCAAGGAGGATGTGGAGCGCGGGATCACGAGATCTCATCACGTGTCTTGGGTCGTCGGTCGGCGCAGCTGTGGTGATGAACAAATGGTTTCAATGGGCCAATCAGGGCCTGCCATGTGGCGGTCAAGGGTTGTTGACCGAGCTTGTGGTTACCTTTTTTCTTGGTGCCTAGGTAATCTTAAATAGGATCGACGACTGGTTTTTAAACTTGATAAATGAGATTTGATCTGGGTTGTTTGATATTGTTGGCGCGTGAAGGTGATCGTTAGGAGCGGTTTTCTTTAATTTTCTCTTGTTCATGAGGGTTTGAATGGTCATGGCGCTGCGTTTCAAGTTGCAGAGAGGTAGATGGATGAGGTTGGATCTCTGGGTCAACATAAATGTGTTCGGGGATGCAAATTAGATCTTTTGAGAAGGATCATATTTTTGAGTCGGTTGGATAGGGAGGAGAAATATCTTTGCAGATCAGATTTGAGGAATGAATAAGTATCAACAGTAGATACAATCTATGATTCTTTCCTTATCTATATATACTATGTTTCTCTTTGTTGTAAAGGTTTCAAAATTTTGTAAAAAAATTAGGTTCCAGTTCTGGAAACCTTCTCTTTCCCTGTATGTATAAGGTGTACTTAGTATTTTGTACTAGCCTATTTTATGAGAAAGGAATTCAGTAGTTTGATACATGTATGAAAGTTTTCGTTAAGTTGTCTCCAGTTTGACAAATCGTAGTTATATAAATTGAAGCATTGATGTTTCAATTTTATCCATTATAGATCCTCTCAATGGAATTATTTGTTCATTGGTTCTCCTAAAGGAAGAGATTAATTTCTTTGTCTAGATGACTATGATTTGGAGTTTTATAGTCAAATTTGGATGAACTTGCAATATCAAGGATGTTCAAGGTTGTCTTTCAGTGTTTTTTTGTTATTGAATAATCTGTTCTAGGGTCTCTTCTAAGGGGAGAGTTAAATAGTTTGAGTGGATTTATAAGTAGAACTTAATGATGAGACAAATGAGTTTGTTAATTTAAGGCATTAGCATATAGACAATGTTGTTTTCTTTTGTTCATAAGATTTCTGTTGTAGTTTCATGTTTGACTTTGCTGCCCATTAGATAAGGTACTGATCTATGAGGGGCTTGGGATATTTTTAGGGACCCATAATTTCATAGAAATCATTTTCCCTTTCATGTTTGTGGGAGAGGAGTTATGTTAAGTCTAGTTTTCAACATACTTAATCCAAGTGAGATGTTGCATAAGATTTGGTAAATTTTGAAATACCCATTACCTATAGGTTTGAGACCTATCCATAGTTGTATATCTGCAAGGTGTTGTATGTCAAAAGGATTTATGTATATGCAGATTAGGTACACCCACCTGAGTGATGTGGAGCTCAAAGAGAAGAAGGTCTAGGTACCTTTCTATTGTTGGTTTTTCTTGTCTCAATTTTGTGGATGGTGCCGAGTATTTGTCCTAGGTTTCAAATCCCACAATCTGAATCTCATACTCTCACCTAGGAAAAGAGGTAGCAAGAAAAATACCCAACTGTACCCTCTGTTCAAAAGTGACACTTCTAAAGTGATGTACACAATGTCAAAATTGATGTAGAAGTTATCAAAGGTGATGCAAAAAGCATCAAAAGCGATGTTATATGGACCAAAGGCGATGAAACACCTGTAAAAAGTGACACACTACCCCACATTTGGAAAAAGTTAAGTTTAAAGCTCGAGTAAGAGGTCATTCTGGGTTCTAATACCAAGGGGGCTTGCCGACACCAACGTATGGTTAAAATGCAAGCCTGCTCCACACCGGGGAGTACTAGATACACACAAATCGAGGCATTACTCACTCTATTGCAATTGTCTATATGTACAAAAGGATCAAGTACATATACATAAGTGAATCTCTTGTAAGTACATAATTGAAAGAGCATGAATGTACATATAACATGAACCAAGTGAAGCATATCATGGAGCACTCAATGCTCAAATTATTTGAATTTGGAGGAAGACCATCACCTGTACACCGGTCTCCAACAATAATAAAGTGCAATGCCACCCTACCATGTGGAACCCTCAGGCCCGCCCCACCGTGCTCGCGAAGATAGTTACCCGACCACAAATATAGGACAAACACGCAAGCAAAGAGTGACCAACACACACGCCAAGCATATGCAAAAACCCATAGGATGACACAATGGTCCAATGCAATATACAAAGATGCAAAATACTAATACACGTGGAGAACACTCAACATGTGGACCAATGTTCCAAGCACAATCACTATACCACATATCACAATACATCAAGTTACTACTCAGTAAATGATCTAGACATGAGAGTACTAACCTTAGGGTGTGATGTCCCCTTTCCGAGATAGGATTTAATAATAAATAATAAAACTAAATAAAATTAAAATATGAAATAAATGAATAAAAATAAATAATAAATGTAATACTCATATAAATCAAATATTATATATGTGTAAAGTTGCTTGCAGAAAATATTATTAAATATATAATAATAAATTTCATGGCATTTATCTACATGAACAATATATTACAACATGATATCCAATTGTTGTAGACTGGTATCAATTGGTATAGCAGACAATGTCTGACACAGTTTCTGACAATGTTTGTCTGCCTTTTCCTCTAAACTATTATACATAATCTGTGAAGTACTAGCAAGAATTAATTAAAATTAAAAGGGAGACATCTAAAGACGTAAAAACAATATGCAGACTTGGATATGGATAAAAACATATGTTGATATATGTAAGGAAACTCAGGTGCGGAAACAACTTCCTACACTAATCCCATAAGGAAAGTATTGTGCAAATTCTTTTTAAATCCTTACAATTTCAGATTTGTTAAGCTACTTAACAAATAATATTGCAGCATATACCATACATACAGAAAAGAGATAGAGAAGATTGAAACACATAAACACAAAGATATGCCGGTGGGGAAAAACCTTTCGGTAAAACAACCCCACCCCTCCAAAACCTGCAAAATGTATTATCTTCAACACAAAGGTTACAACACACTTGCAATGCAAGTTCTTTCAGGAGATGAGAGACAAGTCCAGCAACATAACAGTACACCTATAAAAACATATATCTCTCCTATAGAATCAACATCATAAATAGACTCCTTAGGACCCAACAAATACCCACAAAAAAGGAGTTGGGCGTCCAGCATGGGCTCAACCACCAAGACCCATGCACAAAGCCACATGTACACAGCTGTTACATGCAATCCCAAGAATAGGCATCCATCCCTAGAATAGACTATGACAGCTTGTCATAGAATCCGCCAAAAATAATGGTCACAAGAGAAGTGTAAGAGAATCTGTCATATCAAATTTTTTTTGGCATATTCTCTTACACACACCAACCACTCCTTCTTGGGTGCCAAAATAGGCCCAAGTCATAAGATGCTCTTACACCTGTCATAGCACATTCAGCCATGATCTCCTTACACACAATTCAAGATGCCAACACATCAAGTGGAGCGACACATCAACATGTCAACTAGACATGTACACTCACACTTAATTACATTATTTGCAAGAAATACATTTACAAAACAAATAATAAGAATAGGAATTATCCAAGGTTGAGACACCTTATTCCTAACATTCTCCCACTTGTCGAA
>MU224210.1:587013-598383 GCA_018584345.1 Thuja plicata
GACACATCAACATGCCAACTAGACATGTACACTCACACTTAATTACATTATTTGCAAGAAATACATTTACAAAACAAATAATAAGAATAGGAATTATCCAAGGTTGAGACACCTTATTCCTAACAATATATACAGATCGAATAAGTCTGAAGATATTGTCAGAGAATAATTACGAATGAAGATATATTATACATTGATTAAAGGCTATTAACTAAAGGAAAGATATCAAAATTCTATTACCGACTTCATAAGTATAGTCCGAGTATGATGCTATTAAATATGCGATATAAGTGATGAATGTTAATCCTGAAGGGAGGTCGATATAATTAGAAACTAAGTCGGTATGATTATTGAAGACATTGAACTTACTATAAGACACCACTTAATCATACGATTCACCTAAAATCTATGATTAGACAAGCTAGATAATATTTAGACAAATCGGTCTTAGGGTATATGGAAGAGGCGCGATATAGATTTTGACTAATATTCATACTCTACAAAGATGTGATTTAATATAGTTAAGTGCCAACATTTAGAGAAGGGTGTGAATTGAGTTAATAAACTAATTTGTATGAAGCAACATGTCTTTTAAATTCCAAAGGACGTTACCATTCAATCTTGAAGGATATATTATAAGTTTCAATCTCACTTCAGCAAGACATCGATTTCGAAGATCGTCAAAGAATAAGGATTATAAAATATAATTCTTACTCTTCACAGGGGAAGAGATAATAAAGAATAAAATAATGGTATTAAAATAATGTGTACTCTAAATGAGTCAGTGACTATGCCGCAAGCATAGGGCAACGTCTATCCAACAAACTAAAACGTAAAGTGTTACCAAGGGAACACTTGGTAACACTTAGTTTTTTTTCATAACTCTCTTGGTAACACTTTAAGTTTTAGTTTGCTGGATAGACGTTTCCCGAGCATAGTGTGGTAGCAAATAAGGCTGTGACATAGCTATGGAAAGTAGTGAGTTACAAAATATTATATCTAAATTCTATATAGTCTATGCATACATTATAAATAATGATGACATCAAAATTATTTATACTGTATTATATATATGTACACACATATAGTAAGATCATAAAAGTATAAACATATATATATATATATATATATAAGTTAATAATAAAAAAATCAGAATGATATGTATATATAAGGTAATACATGAGATATTAATCATATATGTTCATGTTCAGATTTATTATTATTTAGTACCGAAAGAGGAAGGGACTGGAGTGTTTCCAAGGCGAGGCCTATCTAAATCCAGCCAATTGGTTGATTCCCAAGATAGGGTAGAGATCAACGACCCTGAGCGCCTTGCAGGCATAGTCCCAAGATAAGATAAGGATTGGATCTATAAACCTTGAGGGAAACCTATTGTGATTGGTATCTAAGAAACTTGATTATGTCCTAATCATCTTCTTCTCGGTCTGAAATGGTAATAAGGGTAGTATGAACATTACATATCATAAATAGAAAGAATTACCTAATATGTTTGATAATTGAGTAATTTTTCTACTTTGAACTAAGGAATAATATAGACTTGAATCATTGTATCTTTTCCAATCAACTTAGGCTATAAGCATATTAAATAGGGGTTAATTCTGGTTATAAGAAGCCCAAGCCTAGTAGCGGACATTACATAGAGTGTATCCATGCTCGCTCAAGCGTCAATCTTGACATTCAGGGTGCAAGTATCGTCTACCACACACACAGGTCAATCCTGACATCCGAGGATTCAATGGTTTCCAATTCCCACACAAGGGTCAATCTTGACATCCGAGGAATACCAATTAATCTTGATTAGTGTTTTAACCCAATTTTTTTTATTATGTTTTCACTTTTTAAGTAAACTCCTAGATGCATCCACTGCGGCCACTTCTAGGCTAGGTTCTGCATAAGGAGCTACTCCCCATGACTACTGAACATACCTAGTCCTATGGCTCAGCATCACACAATGAAGACCAATAAGAGGAATGTCAACTCGATCTACATGAGGACATAACAATGCTCTTCTTCAACTCGGCTACACCAAGGACATAATAAAGGGAATTCATCCACTCGTCTACACGAGGACGATATGACCCAAGGATTCTCCACTCATCTACCAAGGACATAAACAAATGCATCCACAAACAAGGAAGCGAGAGAAGAATCTCAAGTCAAAATCCATAAGGAACATGATAAACTCAATTGATCTCAAACCAAGAGTATGGGTCACTTGGACCTTGGCATAGGAGCATAGATCAAATACATGTTGGGATGCGGTCTCAACACCTACATCCACATATCACATGCGAGCTCCTCTCAAACATGGAATGATTCAATACAAAAACAAGAGAAACCACAACAAAAGCAAAGCAAGGAGGATATCTCAACTCAGAAACACTCAAGGCATACAACCGAGTGAAAACAATGAAAGGACACAACAACAAATAGCTCAATCGGCCACTATGTCGAGAGCACAAATTCTCATGAAATCCAACCAGCATCTCGTTAGAACACAAGGAAGGCTCAACAAAGCTAGAAAGCAATAATTGGAGGATAAAGCATTCCCGAACACCTAAAGCACCCAAAACCTGAGCAAAATCAACAAAAGGCACAAACGTCGCACTACTCAATTGACCACTATGTCAAGAGTTTAGATTTTGAGGAAATCCATTACACCTCTTGTGGAAACACGGGGAAACTCATAAATCACAAAAACCACTTACAACCCAAATTCCGACAAAATATGGCAAGGTAAGAAAATCAACAATTAAGCGTTGAAAGAGCACTTTTAGATCGAAATATAAAAATATTTGGAATATCCTATGAGCATTCTAATTTTTTGATCCTAATTATTGTAGTAGAGAGTACTAATTTCAATAATCGGGTCATGCCAAACATGACGACTGACAAGTTTGGGATGACACAAAACGATGCGACGAAGAAAAACTAAAAAATCAAACTTGGAATTTCACTACGAAATTAAAACCCATTGGTCTAAATCTACTCAAAAACACATTTCTCAAATAAAATTCCATTTTCGGACACATCATGGAAATTCAAAAAGATAAAGCGAAACAAAAGATATGAAATGCCCTACCTCACACAAATAATGAAAACCTGAAAAGAGGAGAAGAAAATAAGAACTCCACCGAATTAGATGAAACCTTCCACAAATAATGAAAACTTGAAAAGAGGAGAAGAAAATAAGAACTCCACCGAATCAGATGAAACCTTCCACAAAGCAGAGCAATTGCGGCACGATTCCAATGAGCCTCGCCATGCACAAATCCAACAAGCGATCAAACCCAACAAGCAAATCATCAATTTTCTCCAATGCAAATTGGAGCAAAATCCTCATTTCTCAAAAACATGAAGCGTGGAAAATGATCTTTTTCCCACAATATAAAGTCACTTTCCCAAAATGACTTTCCAATAGTTTATTTAAATAATTAAATAAACTATTTGCCTTACCCCCAAATTAAATGAATCAATTCCAATAAAATGGAATTCAAATTATTTTACGATTATTTGAGCATAAATTATTGAAAGTAAATAACTGATATATCCGACAACATAAAAGGCACAATAATCATGGAGTCCTATAACACCATTCTGACACCGTAATAAATAATCTTGGATGCAAAATACATCAAATATCATCATCAAGCACCATCATGTAGATATGATCAAAATAGTAATAACAACATAACCTAACATTTAAATTAGCAATGACACTGACAACCAAAATATTTTTACGGTAATCAAATGCACCACTCAGTGCAACCACCATAACAAATCACATGGATAATCATGGGATAACAACATCTAGACATGATAAACGATGAAAATCAGGTAACCACTGTCACATACCTCAGTGAAACCATCAAATCACATCAGATTACAAACAAGGCAGATACCAATCATAACCACAACAGTAATCTCAGGATGAACAAAAAAATCCACTCTACTAGGTGCATCTAACAATGCTAATATAAAAGCATGATACATGAATAGTCACCGAATCACATGATCATCTCAACTAGTTACACAAGAGCAATAGCAAGCATCCAAAGCCAAAGTAGCCAAAGTAAGGCATCAGGAACTAGATAAACAGTCAACCACAACACAATGGTTCTCACAACCAGGTATAAAACATAAACAACTTGCCGATAGAACGACATACATCAGATCACCCCAAAGGTACAAACCTCACAAGGGTCCAACATGATCACACAATGTAAGCATGAAAATTCAAAGGTGAATCCATCAGGATGTCATGCAGAAAGCAAACGGGAGAGACACTACACTATATCCCCTTTAATCATAAAGATATTTAATTTAATTAATTATATTAAAGTAAATGCTAGATTAAACTTTAATTAATTAAATTAAATCACTAAACTCCATTAAATGCAAAATATCAAACCAACAAATCATCCTACCAACTTTTTGGATATAAGTGTGGTGCCCTTCGACCATCCAAATGACTTACCATAAATACTATGGACCCAAAAGTCCAAGTGACTTTCTAAAAATTGTGAATGTGTATAAACAGAGCCTAAAAGACCTTTTGAAGGAAAACCACCAATAAACTGATGCACTGAGATGGAGAGAACTGAAATAGATGCCCAAATAGTTAGCTGAATAATCCTGAATCACCTTAAAAGCCCCCCAATCACCACATTAGCCTATGAGGACCACTACTAATATGCTAACCTCTGAAAATAATTAATGCTTAAGAAGGCACAAAAATGGGAACATTACACAATAAAAACCTTTTTAAATAATTAAATATACATCACCTCTTTCATAACATAATCTAAAATTACTCGTCAACAATATAAACTTAATTATTCAATTATTTTCATTTTTACCATCCCATTAGCCTATGGGAAAACATGAGGAAAATAGACTAAGGGCCCGTTTGGCGCATGGAATTAACTTATCCAGAATAGGCCTATTCTAGAATAAGGGCCTATTCTAGAATTAATTAATGCTCAAAACGAAAGCTGGAATAAGCTATTCTGCGTTTGGATCCCATAATGTGNAATTGGAATAAAAGGTTATTTTTTATTTTTTTAATTAATTTGAACAATATGTATTTTTAACTTGTGTACACACATACACATACACATATACACACATACATATACACATATACACACATACACACACACACGTGTGTGTATATATACACTTATATGCACACATACACACATATATACACATATGTGTGTGTATATACACGTGTGTATACACACACACATGTGTGTGTATATACATGTGTAATGTGTATATACACACACATGTGTGTATATGCATGTGTGTGTGTATATACACACATGTGTGTGTATATACACACACATGTGTGTGTGTATACACATGTGTATATACACATTTGTGTGTATACACACATGTGTGTGTATATACACATTACACACATGTGTATATATACACACGTGTATATATATACATACCCACATTAAAAAAAAGATTCTAAATTTTTTTTATAAAAAAAGTAAAAATTAATAAAATAAAATAAATTTGAATCCATAAAAAGCTTATTCTCGAATAAGAAATGAATTCCAGCTTTTTTTTAGAATTAACTTATGCTGGAATAAGCCCCAAAATGGGGATAAGTTTTCTAATTCGAGAATAAGGAAAATGCCCACAAACAGAGAATAAATTTATTCTAGCATTAACTAATGCTTATTCCAGCGTATTCCAGTTTAATTCCTTGCGCCAAATGGGCCCTAAGGGTCTTCATTTTATGACATAGAAGGTGACATCACAATCTTATTCGATTCCTTCTCCACATGGGTTGATGCATCATTCAACATGACAAGCATTGCTACATCAAAGGGTGATAGTGGTAGGAGATTAAGGTAGAGACTTGGAAAGGATTTCCCTATGAAACCATGAAGAGTTCAAATGTAGTTATATTGGAAATAGGAAAAGCCCTCATTGTGTGTGCAGGGATCTATTAAGTGACAGATTAGAAAGGTGTGGTCAATCATGCTATTGACAACTTTTGTCTTCCCATTTATTTGTGGATTGAATGCCGTTAGTTTTGTCAAATTTGTGTCTACATATTGGACCAACATGACAATAAAAAATGCTTGAGAAATCTACTTGTGTAACACAATTCTTGAGAAACCTTCTTCTCTATATATGTTTATATAGTTTTTAAATTGTAGAAGAATTTGAAAACATAGGATAACAAACAAAAATGCACACACAGTTGACTGCGACAAACAAGTTATCATTGAGGAACTCTTCAATGGGTGAAATCTCTAGCAAGAGTAAGCAATATGCTTTTTGTACCACTTATCACAATCCAATTACATGGTGTTACATTGGCTATAAGGTCAAAAGGAGTCTTGACAATGTCTACAAATCACTCCTGACACTTGCGGCATACTTTTGTACCTTAGAAAACCCTTGCTCTATCACTTACACACACAAAATGAAATTGAAAATGAAGGTTCCAATGAAAGCTCACCACACTTAACTTCTTTTACAAACATTATATGACATTCATCTATCCTTCCGTGGCACCAAAATGGAAGAACAAATGTCAAAAGGCGAATTCAAATGACAAAACCCTTCATATTCTACTTTGTTTTCATAGTAGAAAAATTGTTGTTTCTTTTAGAGAGGTGAAAATGAAATTCACATATTTTTTTGTTTTTGCTATGATTGAGACATTTTTGCCGCTTTGTTTCATTCAGGGAAAGTGGCCATTTGGATTTTATACTCTTTTATGAGCTTTGCAACTATGTTTGAAGATTCCCTGAGATGCTATAAATAACTTTACATATATCACTAACCTGATTACAGTCTGTCCTGCTCAATCCTGCACCGTTCTTTAACAATGGGATGCTTCTAAGGTACTTGACATTTCCTTAATTAAAGTAGAGACACTATGAACTCAACAGTCCAACTTCTTTGATCTGATTTTCGGATCATGCCTTTCCCACTAAGAGTCTTCTCGTCCCTAAAGGCCTGCTACAGTAAAAGGTGAGCAGCTCCTTCCTCCACGTGTCCTTTTGCATAAAACCTTCTTTGTTCACTTAGCTTCCCCAACATATTGAGAAGTGTATGCCGAATCTTGTCAACAAAATGTATAGCCTTGAGGGCTTTCAAACACAATTGTTCCTGCCCTCGCCTTGACTGTCCACACAATACACTTCATGACTAAAAGGCATATGAATACAACTAAATTTAGAAGGCTTCAAGCAAGCTCCACATTCAACCTTGTTTGCAGGAGGTAGTAGCCCTTTGGGCTTAAGTGACAACTCATATTTGAGAGAAATTGCAGATCTTCTTACTGTAGTTCCTTGTATGACAGAAACCCATGACTTATCTTTGCACTCCCTTGTTCTCCTTTCCATATATCAACAAAGGAACAAAATTTCCATAGAAAGTGTGAACCTGCAAACACACGAGTTCAAAGGTTATTCCTTCCCATTCAAGTCTGCAGATTGAGGAAGCTATAAGGAGACTTTTTGTATTTGGATTCTACAAGTATAAGAGGACATTGATCTCAGTTGAGTGGGTGCTTGTGTGGTTGGTCACTACATGGAAGTTTTGGCAATTATGTGTTTCATGTATTATATGTACAACGGAATGAATGTAGGCGGGTTCTACTGATTAATCTATGATATTCTTCTATTCATGGTTGTGGGTTGATTTCTACACTCAACAAGTACATCTGTAGTTTTATCATTTAGCCCAAATTTGTGATCACTCTTCTCACAAAATATTATATTGGATGTATGTTGCAGTGTAATGCAATCTTGCATTGCCCCAAAAGAATTTGTGATTCTGGCACAAGTGTTGACAGGTTGTTAAAGATGGTTAACACTGAAGTTGTTTTGCAACAAATGTTGTTTCTATGGGTCATTCCATACCAATAATTTGTGCCATGGGGAGTCTTTCACAATAGTCACACAAAGTCAATAGCAATAGTTGGACAGTTGCAGCAGAAACTCATCCACAGTTGTTGCAAATGTCACGCACAATAGTTGAATAGTTATCATGTTGCAAATTTCATTCACAATAGTTGAATAGGTTTTGTGGAAAGTCGTTCACAAGAGGAGAAGCAGTTGGAGTTGTGACAGATTCACAGACACATATGCATTAACTGAGTCCGATTAGCTTTGGGAGCACATACATGGGTAATGAACATGTTTCCAATATTGCCTACAATGGACATTCAGAGCTTGCAACTGCTTCAGAGTTTTGTAAAGAAAATCTAGAGGTGGTTTAGAGCATCAAAATGACAGGGAAAATTAATTTTGTTCATAACAGGAAAGTGGAAGCTTGGAGTCAAAAGTTTCAGAAGTTGAAAGGAAGATATGCAGCTTCAAGAGATTTGATTACTGAGAATGTGAATAACCACGTGCTCTATTAGCAAGTAATGATGAATGTCATTGGGCTATTGAATGACAGATAGCTGCACAAAAGAAATGATACAGCCAATCATGCTTAGTTTAGGATTGGTTGTAGTAGTTGCATTTCATTGAAATTGTTGATTATTTGTAGGTGGAACACTAAGAGAAAAGGAAGATGTATCTTGGCAACATCATTACTAGCAGCAATTTGCTAGCACAACCAACAGTTGCATCATCTTTGCTACAATTAGGCGTGTTGTAGTTTCAACCTCAGAAGCAAATGATTGCGAAAAATTATCCCAAATATGAAGAGACAAGAATGTGAAGAGCCACTCCCAATCTAAGTTCTCGAAAACAAATCTGTAATGGATAATTTCAATAATGAGTAAAGGGTGGGGGGAGAGGGGGGGGGTCTTGAAGGTTGTGGAGTTCTTGGACAGACATGAGGCTCTTTTATAGGGAACTCTTTTTGGGAAAGAGTGATAATAATAAATTCTATATGTAGCTGATGTGGGTGCATTCAACAATCACTTTTAGTAAGTTTTGATAGCTTCTTATAATGAGTTCCATAACTATTGTAGTATTTTTTGTAGCTGTATGTAGCAATTTGTTTTTGCAGCAATAAAGCATTAGCTTGTAGTCTTGGTTTTTGCAAATACAAAATGTTTGCTTCTTCTAGCATTCTAATTTTCCCCTTTCAATGACTCAACCCGGGACCATATGTGAGGTAAAAATTGTCTTAAAATTGCAAGGAAAAGCTCCATGAGATCTAAATTATGTTGGGCACTATATAAAGTTATAAACACTACAAAATATTCTTTTCAAGGGATTTTGAATAGATAAAATAACTATTTTCCTAAAATATTCTTAGTATGAGCACAAAATGTCATGTCCCCTTCTTGAAATATGATTAAATAATAAATATTTAAATTAAAAATATTTAAAAAATATAAAAAAGAATAAAATTTAGTTTAGTTAAGAAAATGGTCAAAAGGCATGAATGGAAAAGTTTTGTTTCCCTCAAACATGAGGTACAAAAAGGAGAGGAGAACTTCATTTGAGGGGGAAGTAGAGGAGAGTATAGGAATTAAAGGAGGATTAATGGAGGAAGAAAGGAATGTGAAGAAAATAAGGAAGTGACTCTTTCAAAGGGCAACAATGATGAAGGGTTGTAATTGTTATGGTAAATTGATATTATGTTAAACAAAGGAGATGAATGCTCCTTAAATAGATTTACAAAGACGATGTTTCTAAAAGAAATAATTTCAAACTAAAGATAGAAAAAGAAACTTCCTAAGCTAACTAGAAAACCATTAAAGTAACATTACAATATTTTAATACCCTCCCTTAATGGTCATCGTACTAACAACCCCACAGAAGACGTATGTAGGTCTTTTGGTCACAAATGCAAAGAAGGCTGCCCACTTCTGATCATGAATGCATAGAGAAAGTCACCCCTTTCTCTTTAGAACACTCTGCAAAATGAACCTATTGTTGAGATCCTCCCCAATTCTGCATAACTTTTAGAAATGACCACAAACTTGCCAACCTGATGTTGGGAAACAAAGGTATCACTCCATGTAGCCAAAGAAATTGAGGTCAAACTGCAACCCCAATTTTCAGTAAAAATTGAGAAACCCTTTTGCAGAACGTAGTCCTAGCAAGTCTAGGTGCAATCCAGAACAGATGCAAGAAACCACAATTTTTGTGGAAAAAATCGACAAAACCCTCAAATGAATTTTTTTTCTAGAAAAAATTAAAAAGCCCCGAGACCAACAAAACTACATGATTTTTTTGGAAAAAATATGAAAACTAGAAACGATTTTTATGGAGAAAACTGAAAAAAAAAATACAATTTTTGAGATGAAAAATCGATCAAAACCATAACTTTTAAGGAAAAAATTGTTAAAACCCATTAATCTGAGGCACAAATCAAAATACAAAACTTCATTTTTGAGGAAAAAAGGTAAAACCCATATATAATTTTTTAGGAAAAATTATAAAAACCTAGAAAATGAAATCCATGCAAAAAAACAATTTTGTGAATTATAGATGATTTTCCACGGGAAAAAATGTGAAACCCCAACCCATGGCAAGAACAAAAAAGTAGAATATTTTTAAGGGCAAAAATTATTAAAACCCACAATATTTGTTTTAAAGGGACAAAATAATAAACCCACAATAAAAATACACAACCCTTTTGTCCAATAACACCATCGTCCTTGGCAAAGAAACCAGATCCAATGAGGATGTGCCTAATGCATGGTCTTCATGATCATTGCTTGAATCTTTGACTGGAATTAAGCCAACAAAGTGCCACAACCATATCATGGGCCAAAAAGACTGACAATCGAGAATGGATGAAGGCTTGAAAAACTAACATGTGTCATGGGTGAATAAACACGGGCTTCGCAAACATTAAACACAATCTTTGCAAAAACAAAATGTACCCTAAAGAATCTCGTTGCGTGGGTAAAACAAAACTCTGAAAATGCGGGTTTTTGGAAACCCCGAACAAAATCCTTCATACGAAGAACATCATAGGCCTATAAAACACGGGTTCGTGGGCACAAAGAGTCGTCGAGCAGGAGGAAATGACCTAGTGCAGGAGCACCTAGGGATTAGAACCCTCAAATTTTGTTGTGAAAGACCTTCTTATGGTCTTGGTCTTAAATAGGGTTGTTTAGGGTTTTTGTGATGTTGTTTTTGTAGATTTGTGTTTTGTTGTGTTCAAGTTGGTCCAAGAGACCCTTTTGATGTCCTGAATGCCAAAATGGGGCCAAAATGAGAAAATGGCACCTAGAGGGGGTAATACCACAATAGTGGGTTACACTTTTTTGTCTAAACGGACATTGAAGTCTACATTTTGAGAAAAAATTTCACATTCGGATGCATATTGTCGTTAAACTGTTTGAAATTGGAAGATGAAGTAAACTAGAGTCTTTTAGGATTTTTTGTCTAGATTCTA
>MU224210.1:611360-621594 GCA_018584345.1 Thuja plicata
TATATATATATATATATATATATATATATATATATATATATATATAATTGCATTTACATAACCATATATATTATTTTATTTATAGATGTTGGTATTTAATGAGTAAGACATGTAGTGGTGAGTATATGATAAATTTTGTATTTATTATTTAATAATATTAATTAATAATTTGCATAAATAGAAAATAATAGAATATAATAATAAAATAGAGTATTATTATTATAAACTATGGTATTTGTTAACCAATAGTTATAATAATTTGTTGGGAAGTAGTTCCTTCCCGTATAACTCCTCTCAAAGGAATAACATGGAGAAATATTTCATTTTACCAGATAGTTTTGCGTGGGAAGAAAACACAAAGGAGTCGGGAGGAGAGTTGTAGAGATTTGTTGATGATTATTTCTTGTGATCTTTTTGGAGGATTTGAGTTTGAATGAGAGTTTGGGAGAGGGTTTTCATTTACAATTACTTTGTGTGAGTACTTTGTGAATTTGAGAGGCTTTGATTGCTTCAGGAGTGGATTTCTATTGGATTGGATCTTCCTTTTCTTCCTCACTTGTGGATTCTACGCAGGACCATAGGTCGGTTCTGATCCAAGGGAATGATCTATGTTTGCTTGTGTTATTTGTATATTTTGATAGCTATTGGGGATTTTGATAAATGAATCTGTGTAACATGTAAGGATTGCATTGTTTATTAGATATATTTGTGATGTTTATAATGATTGTGAACTATATTTTGAATTCTGGAAATGATAGTGTATGTAAATGAAAGTTCTCTGTGTATTTTTCCTTCATGTTTCTTAAGACCTTTTTTTGTAATTTAATATTTACACATGTCAAAAAATTGTATGGGGGTTATTTATCTAGGGTTTTGGAAGGTATTCTGGTAGATCTTAAATGGGTCTTCCTCAGATTCCACTTCCTAGGTTCAGATAATGCCCAGTTTTGGAAATAAAAGCAATTTGGATTTATTTATTTTGCAATTTATGTCAGTCAAATGTGTTGAAGAAACTTACATTTGTGTTGCATGATATGAAATTTGCGTAGCTTTATCATATAGGTGTGTAGCTCCACCATACAGATGTGTAGCTTCACTGAACATATGTGTCGTTCCCTTAAAAAAATGCCTAGCACCCTTAATTAGTCGTATTTGGTCAAAAATGCAATTCTAGGGCTTCTAGTCCAGACTAGAGGCATTAGGGTTATGAACATCTGATGTATTGATCATAAATGCTTTGTATGTTAATGATTGATTATATTATGTGATTTTGATGAATTTTGAGATTTCATAAAGTGTTTTGAATCAATTTGAGTACTTATTTGGGTTTAGGGTTGTCCAATGGATATGGGGCAATGAATACATTCCTAAACTTGCATTTAATGTTTTGATCTGATTATGGGATTCATCATATGATATCATTGCGATCTATGATTCATGTATTATGGTATTTAATGTTCTCTTGTTTGGGTAAATAACCTATGTGCAATAGTTGAGTGGATCCCAATGGGGGTCGGGGCCCTAAGTGGCTAGCAAGAGAACCCATTAACGAGTTTTTTAATCAAGTGATAACCTTAATTAATTAACCAAGAAGGGAGTATACACATTATTAAAGATTATTGATGCATCTCCCATGCCACTAGTGCTAGTACAGGCTAGGGACAGGTGTGGGAGAAGGTTCCAATTAAGATGGCACAATCAAACAGCCTTGTCCTCATGAGAGGTGTTCGGTTTTGCATGTGCCTACTTGGGGGTCGAGGTCCAAAGTGACTGCCAGGATAACCCAAGCAGTGAGGGATATGCGATGAAACTCACCCTAGATTTAGCCTAGACTCTTTATGATTTGGTTTTGATTTTGCCTCTAGTAGTCTTATTTATTGTTTGGCCAAGTGTATTTCAAGTCTTGTTTTGGGAAGGGTTTCCACCTTGTTTTTGTGTTTGGTTGTTTATGCTTGTGAGATTCGGCCTACAGGTTCCACGTGGTTGGGTGGTTAATATTTTTTTATCGAGGTACCATTATTGTTGCATGAATGACTCTTGCACATGTTCCTTTCATATTTGTAGTATTGAGGACTTCATCTTGTACTTTTCATCATGATGTGATGTATTATTGTATATTCATGTATGTAGTTGGATACTCCTAGGAGTTTGATGTAATTATGAAATATTGATGTATTTCTATTTGAAAACAATGTAAGGGGTAGATCTCGGTGAAAGAGAAGGGGAAAAGGATATGTTTTAATTGAGATTCTATATTATAAATAATTAAAGGAGAAATGCTTTAGTTTATTGGTAAAACTTAAGTTGTTTATGAATGCCTTGTAATTTTTTAGGAAAATATGTAAAGCAAATGTAAGCGAATGAACTTTGGAAAATAATTTGTGTTGTTTAATTGTTCATATTGAATGATTGGGGAAGAAAGGAATTGGAAAAAGGATACTTATCTTAAGGATTTAAATGTAATTGAAACTTAGTGCTTGATTATGTAGTGTTGAACCTATGAGAATGGTTAAAATCAATGGTTAAGTTAATAAATAAGTAACATAGAATGATATCATGATAGTAATGATTTTCTATTGACCTATTGTTAAAGTTAATAAGGGAAAATAAATGAACTAGGAACACTTACTTTGGTGCCTTAAAATGAACATAGACTTAAGGAAACTCATATTGTAGTATTGTGTTGATGTAATTTCCTGATATCATTAATAGATGAATATATTGGATAATGTTGGTTAAATTAGCAACGTTAGGGAACCCAGTGAGGACATAGGTTTGGTAATGAACTCTGCATCCATGTAGGAATTCTTGTAATGTAATGATGCAATTTGAATTATGCATTTTTTTCATGTAATGGAATGATGCATGTCATGTTAGCATGCTGGATGGTCGTAGTAATTATCCTTAAAAAATCCTTGGTTAGTGGTTAGAAGTGTTGTCCTCTCGGGTTCCCTAGCGGGGTGTTACAATAAGAGAAGAGAAGATTATAAATTTAGACTTGCAATCTAGGTATGAATATTGTGTGACACATATATTACATTAAAAATCTATTTGTGATTGTCTTTATTAGATATGCAATTCAAAATTATGATATTATGGGATTCTTCATATATAGATACATAGACATACATGGCTATAGATAACCTGCATAATTCTGATTTAATATATTGCATTGTGAATTCAAGAATATTTTATCATAGAATTTTTTGTGCGAAATACATGTCATTTCTAACTGTAGTAATCAACCATGGTGTGTGATTTTCTGAAAGACAATATCCTTGTGCACTTTGGAGTGCCTCAAAAGATTGTAGATGATAATGCCACATATTTCTCATCACAAGAGCTAAATTTATTCTACTACGATCATAGTATTTCATTGTCCCATTCCTCATATTACTTTCCACGGGGCAATGGACAAGCAGAGTCAAGTAATTAAAATCTAGTTGCCATCATGAAGAAGTTAGTGGACAACAGTGGTAAAAACTGGCATAAAAAACTTTTTGAAGCCCTTTGGGCTGATAGAATAAATCCCAAGAGATCAATTGGTATGGCCCTTTTTGAGCTATTCTATGGAGTGGGTGCTCAAGTATCACTTCCCCTGGAATTGTCAGCAACAAAACTGCAAATGGTTATTGAGGATCAGACTTAGAGATTCCTTAGAAATAAAAGGATTATGTACTTGCACAATTTAGAAGAAGGAAGAGAAGTAATGGTAGAAAAAATCACTGAGCATCAATCCAGAGTTAAGAACATTTTTGACAGAAGAGCTAGACCTCGAAGATTCATGAAAGGAGATGAAGTGTTACTCTGGGACAAGAGGAAAGAACCAAAAGGAGCGCATAGAAAGTTTGAATCATTGTCGAAGGGACCTTTCCTTATTGAGAAGAACTAGGGCCTAATGCCTTTAAATTGGCCTATCCAGATGGAACAGTCTTTCCATTTTCCTACAATGGACAAGACTTAAATATTTTAAAGCTCTGAGTCTCTCTTTATGTAAATTTCTGTACATATTAGGTCTAGTTTTCTTTCCTGCTGTTTGTTTTCCCATTCCTATTTTTGTTGAGTTTTTCTACACCCTTTTAGTCTTTGCAAAACAAGATTTTTGAGTTCTC
The DNA here is from genome assembly GCA_018584345.1 of Thuja plicata. Taxonomy (NCBI): domain Eukaryota; kingdom Viridiplantae; phylum Streptophyta; class Pinopsida; order Cupressales; family Cupressaceae; genus Thuja; species Thuja plicata. The sequence continues at coordinate 615,473 of MU224210.1, forward strand.
TTCATTTTGGCAAAAGCAGTCCCTAATTAGAGCCGATGTTAGTCCAAGTTTGGTACTTGCCCTTTTATTTCACTTTCTGAGTCGCCCTTGTATACTTTGATTACCTTCATTCCCTTAATCTTTTGAATCCATCCATTTATCAAAACTATCAGCCCCTTTGGTCTTACCATGCTTTGAAAAAGCGATCAGATTATTTGCTAACAAATTATTTGAACACCCTTGAATAGGTTTGAAGTTAGTTCAAATGAGTTCAAGGTAGTTCAAGTTAGTTCATAATTTTAAGAGACCTGGCAGGTACATAAATATGGTGGTGATGATTCATGTACTTATGAGTCACGGGAAATGCTGAAGTATCAATTGCGGAATTAAGGCATGTCTGCGCAGGAGAATTGTTTAAATGTTGATCTGGGTAGTGTGAATGCTTGAACAATGTTGAAGCTACTTGAACCATCTTGAACATTGTTCACTCATGTTCAAAGATATTCAAAGAAGACACAAGATAACTTAAAGGGCAATCTTCTAACAGCTCAATAGTGGGTCCTACGGGAAAGTGTGCATTTAATGCTAAAAGGTAGTGGGGTAAGTTGACACGTCTGAGGTGTCTGAACAATCATTAAACTGTACAGCATGGGGATTTGCATAAATAGTAATAATGGATTGCATGTATAAGCTACCAAATCATATCTTTTTTCTTTCACCTCCGTAAAGATTTGCAATTAATAAGCAAGTTCTCACGCTCCCTCTATTTAAGTTGGTCACTTCGCTCAATGTTTTAAATTAATGACACTGTTGAGAAATGAGCGGATGGAGGTAAGGACATTGGAGCTCCAATAGTCAGGGATATCTATGAAGCAAGGTGAGTTATCCTGTCCTCTCAATAGTATTTCAAATTTAAATTGCAAAATAGAGAATTCTGTAGTAAACATAAGTTGCTGGTTATAAAGTCTATTTTTCATCTGTTTGGGAGTATATCAAGCCTAGTTTGTGATGGTCATGTAGTGACGGATACTGACCTAGGGGATTATAATTTAGAAGGTTTATCAAAACTTCTTTCAAATTCTCTTGAAGGTACACCAGATTTAGAAATTTTACATAGTGGGTTGTGCGCAGCTACAACATTCCCTCCTGCGGTCATTTGTCCCGAGTTGATCTTTGAATGTATCAATAATTATGATCAAAGAAATGAGACAATTTTGAAAAAATATGGTAGTGTTTTGATGTTAGTTAATAGAGAAATTGTATCCCTAGCCCTCTAAATCCCAGAACAAACCTTTTCGGCCTTTTCTCCAACACAATCTATTGTCAAATTTAATGAGAATAAGGATGGGAATCAAACTTGTATGGCCAAAATATGGTTGTTGAACCCTCAGAAAGTAGGTTCACGATTACCCAAAAAGTTTAATAGGGACCATGTACACCCTTATATCAGAGATGTCATGGTAATGTTGCAAAGGGTAAGAGGATCATCAAAAGCCTATTTTTTCTCTGACTGGTTTTCTGTTATGTTTAGATTGTTCTAGAAGGGAAATAAATTTTAGACTGGGCTGAATTGATTGCTAGTTCTATGAGAGAATAGCTCAATAAGTCCAAGTTAACTAGAAGCAGTTTCTTTAGGTCTTCCTATCTCATGTATTGTCTGGCTTGTAGTAGACAGTGGAATGGAATGCCCCATGAACCATGGACTGATGGCATGTGTGTCTATGAATATTTCCCCATGTTAAAAAGAGTAACATAATTAAAAATTATAGAAGGGTGCATGATACATTTATGGGAAAGCTTTGTTTTGAGTTGTCTGGGACCTCTGCCAAAAGGATTAGCCTAGAAGCCCAAGAGTTTGTGACCAAGTATGAGAGTTTCTACATTCAGTTCTCTAAGTTTACCTACATCAGGGTCGAGGGTTTCAAAGATTCACCCATGAGATTGCCCATATATGCTTTTGATTATTTTATTCTTTCTAAAATTTATAGGCAGCTTACTACTGTTCTTAAAAGATTCCTTCCTGAAGAAGAATGGGAAAATCCTTCCCCATAAAATTAGGTAAACTTTTATGTACGTCCATGACATATGCAATAAGAATAGGGAGTGATCTTGACACTTTGACTTCAAGTTTTACACTGAGAGGGCGGGAATTGATAATAAAAACTATGCCAGCGGAAACCTAGGGCTTAGGTCACACATGTTTCATGCCCCCCATCTAGAAATTTTTTGGGAAGATTGCATTGATGAATCACAAGTGAAGAAAAGAGAACACAACAAATTATGCATATCCAAAATTTTGTCCATGAGGTTGCAGATTAATGTAGAGGGAGTAACTGATGATGGTTCTAGTCTGATTGAACCAAGTTTCAAGAAGCCAACTGAACATGAGGAGTATATTATTAATTAGACCGAGGATGATGAAGACAACATTGAATAGAGAACACAACATATGCTCCACTTAACTAAGGAATGGTTGTTAACAAAAAGGAAACAAAGGTAGTCTAGTTCTAAGTCAGTCGAAGTTAAAACTTCTTCTTTGTCTTCCCCTCCCTCTGTTTCCTACACCAATTGATAATGCCAGTTTCTCGGGAAAGAAACGAGTTAAGAATTCTAGAAAAAAGACTACAATAAATTATGTGCCCGTGGTTTCTCCTCAGAGGATCACAAGATCAAAGACTAAATCCAAGATCAAAGATAAAATGGCTCAGGAAAATGTGAAGACAATCAATCTAGATGATGACAAATTTGGTGACATGAGTTATCAGATAGGTGAGGATGAACAAGTGGGCAAGGATATTTTTGATCTTGATGACATGACACTGGATATCATGGATACACCAAAAAAGACGACTGGATACTCTGCTACAGTGAACACAACGCCAAGACGTCTAACCTCCTCTGTAAATAAGAAGCGTAGCCTTGTTCCCATTTCAGTCCAGTCATCAAAGAAAAAATGGCTTAGGAAAATGTGCAGACAATCAATTTGGATGATGACAAATTTGGTGACATGAGTTATCAGATAGGTGAGGATGAACAAGTGGGCAAGGATCTTTTTGATCTTGATGACGTGACACTGGATATCATGGATACACCAACAAAGCCGACTGAATAGTCTGCTACAGTAAACACAACGCCAAGATGGCTAACCTCCTCTGTAAATAAGAAGCGTATCCTTGTTCTCATTTCAGTCCCTATGCAAGATATTGTCAGCAAGTATGTCCAGAAAACTCCCAAGACCAAAAAGGTAAAAAGCGCTGCTCGACTGTTTGTAGACGTGAAAACAGGGAAGTGGACCATTGAGGTAGCTACCTATAGGTCAAAAAAAGGGGAACATGAACTTGCAGCTGGGGATTTTGAGGTCACCAAAGTTGAGTTGGGAACTATGGACCGAGTAGGTAAAAAACATTTGTTCAAGGAGACAACACAACAAATGCCATTGACTTCCTGGAAAGACAATAAAGAGATGAAACAAAAAATTATGTCTCTTTCTCAGTTTATAAATACCTTTTGAAACTTTGATGGTACTCCTTTGATTCAATCTCCACATGTTTTTAACCCAAACTCTGTTGAAAGTTAAAATCTGTTGAATCAAGTTCAATGTGGTCGGGTTCTGGTGTCCTCTGTTGATGAATGGATAGATGAGGTGATCAAAAGTGGCCTTAAATACGTCAAATATTCCCAGGTTGTCCTTCATGATATTGAATCCCTAATGGGGGAGTTGTAGACATAGCGACAGCTCTGGGACAGAGGAGGAGAAATGGGTTTCGACTATGAAAAACTTACTGGAGATCGAAAGGTATGGCTATGTCAAGTTCTGTAAAGAAAAGTCTTTGAAGTCCTCTGATGAATCAAATTTATTTGTATTGAGAAATAATATAGGCTGGCGTATTTCTACAATCAGGAATACTATAACAAAAACTAAAGACTGCGAAGCTGAAGCTAAACAGATTCAAAAGGCTATGCTGAATGAACTAAAAATTATTAATTTTACCTATACCTATTTGGCAAGCTATGGAGTTCAAGAATTAAAAGGAGCTCTAGAAGCTTTTGAAACTAAAATGAAAGAAGTCAAGGAGAAGGCTAGTCCAAAAGATACAAACCTCATGCAAATGGCTAGAATTGAGTCCATGCTTTATTTGTACATCAATCAACTGCCCCAGATAGTGGAAAGAGTCAAAACGTTAAAGTGGAGCAAAGAAGCTTCAATGGCCAGAATCCTGAACTTGAAGATCCTACATTTGTAGGTTGCTAAGGATCTTGTTCAAGCATACAAAGAGTGGAAGCCTACTCAATCTGTCACCAATGAAGGAGGAAGCCCTGTCGAAAGCGAGGAATGTGCCCCCGAGAAGGAGCCTAATTTAGATGTTTAGTTCTAATTTATTTGCATGCAAACTCTCAAGGACAAGTGTCCTTTTTACTTTGGTTCCGTTTTAATAATTGTTTGTCCGAGAGGTCGGGTTTTCAGGGAGACCTCTCAGTATGTTGAAACTATAAATAGTGCAGTTAAAAACTGTGGAAGGGTTCAATTTACTTCCCAAGACTAGATAATTTTTGGATTGAGTTATAGTTTTACATTTTTGACAGATATTGGAATGAAGCTAGTTTTACTGTGTGAAACAATATTTACATCTTTGCCTATGCAGCAATATTTACATCTTTTCATGTGCAACAAACTCTTAAGGACAAGTGTCCTTTTTACTTTGGTTCCATTTTAATAACTATTTGTCTGAGAGGTCAGGTTTTCAGGGAGACCTCTCGGTATGTTGAAACTATAAATAGTGCAGTTAAAAAATGTGGAAGGGTTTGATTTACTTTCCAAGACTATAATTTTTGGATTGAGTTATAGTTTTATATTTTTGACAGATACTAGAATGAAGCTGATTTTACTGTGTGAAATAATATTTACATCTTTGCCTGTGCAACAATATTGAAATACATTACGATAAACCCACAATAAAAATACACCACCCTTATGTCCAATAACACCACCATCCTTGGAAAAGAAACCAGATCCAATGAGGACGTGCCTAATGCATGGTCTTCATGATCATTGCTTGGATCTTTGACTCCAATTAAGCCATCAAAGTGTCATAAACATATCGTGGGCCAAAAAGACTGACAATCAAGAATGGAGAAAGGCTTGAAAAATTAAGATGTGTCATGGGTGAATAAACACGGGCTTTGCAGACAATAAACACAATCTTTGTAAAAACAAATGTAGTTCCAAGAATCTCGTTGCGCAAGTAAAACAAAACTCTAAAATGCTGGTTTTTGGAAACCCCGATACAAAATGCTTCATACGCAGAACGTCATAGGCCTATAAAACACGGGTTCGTGGGCACAGAGAGTCGTCAAGCAAGAGGAAATGGACCTTCGCGCAAGCTTAAAATTGCAGGTGTGTACAATAAAATGCTTCAAAAATTGCCGCAAAGATCTAGAATGCCCTGACAAAAATGACCTCGTAGCAAAACGATGCCTAGTTTTGATTCCCACGAGCAGGAACCTGCAAAAAAAGCCCTTGAATCCGCGAATCAGAGAAACCCTTGACGCCTCGAACAATCGACTCAAAAAATGAACGCACAATTTTTAGAAAAATGAGAAAGCACACCACAAAAATGATGCCCAAAAACTCTCTACAGGATGATGCACAAAACAAAACCCTCGAAACACAGACCCAAAAATTGTAGACATTTTCTTGAAAAAAACACTCCAAGAAAATAAAAAACTTATAAAAAAAAATTACCATTTTCACAAACGATTTTTTTTAATTAAAAAATTTGCCAAATTCTTAAAAAACCCATCGACCTTCTCTAATACCATGTTATGGTAAATCAATGTTATCTGAAACAAGGGAGACAAAAACTCCCTAAATATATTTACAAAGACGATGTTTCTAAATGAAACAATCGTGAATTAAAGACAGAAAAAGAAACTTTCTAAACTAACTAAGATGACCATTAAAGTAACATTACAATATTTTAATAGCAACCCTTTCGAAGGTCCTAATTGTGAAGGGTTTTTTGATGAATAGTGCCTTCTCTATTAAAAAATATTAAAGTTACATATCCACAAAAAAGGGGCCGGGGGACATAGAAATCACCCCGCAGAGTTCACACGGCAGAGCCGGAAATGAAAACTATTCA
>MU224210.1:650786-668032 GCA_018584345.1 Thuja plicata
GCTTTCATTTGCAATAGAATAATTTCAATTTCTTAGAATAATTGCATTGAAATCATGTCTTAGATTAATCTTACATCTTTCAATTCTTAGAATAATCTTGCATTTGCATTGCATTCATGGAGAAAAACCCTTCATTCTTAGATCGGTATATGGTTGTGAGACTCTCATTTTGAGAGCTATTCGAAACCCCATCTAGATAGAAGGCAACAGGTCAAATCATACAGGCATGTAGGATGAATAACTCATATTCAATTCTATATGTGGCTGATGAAAAAGGACTATGTTGAAGTGTATGGTTGAATAACAAGACCAATTTTACCACATACATTTCTGGCACCCACCGTGGGGCTCAAAATTTTACTTTCTGGCCTCATTTTGCACACTTTTTGATCAATTCAGGTTTTCGTCCGTATGACTCTGTAATGAAAGTTCGCGTGAAATTTATCTCATAACCGTGTGAAGTTTTGTAGGTACATGCATTTATTTGTGTGATACAAAGTGTTTCTTTGTGCGAACCGTAATACTTCTTTGCGCAAAATTTGACTCCAGTGATTTTTAAATTGCAGTTTTTGATCTCTGTTTCTGATGTTTTCTGATGACTAATGTTTTCTGTTTTCTATTGACTGTATTTTTCTGGTTTCTATCTTTAAAACAACTTAACGATGGTTTGCAGGACGTTACTACAGGATGCTTGTCGAAGACATACGTGTTTTCACAAAACTCTCATGTCTATTTTTAGTTGTTAGAACACACTTCAGTTGGTGCTTAAAATGAATCATTGTCTTGTGTGATTGAAGTGTTTTCTAGATTGTAATTCCAAGAACTATATGATTGTATCCTCTCCCCTCACCTTTATGGATCTTGGGTGTAAGATAAATTCATATGATTCTTCTAGTGTGGCTACCTCCCAAGAGCTTTACCAGAGCTAGTGAGAGTGGATTCCCCAACCGGTAACATGCTAAAGCCAAGCCCTTCTGAACCTGTCTATAAAAAATTCCATTGTTATTAATCTCACAATGGATAGGTGTGAATTCGTTGTGGCAACCAAAATCTCCTCTATCACCCTAGTGGTGAGTTAAAGTCCTGACATCATTAGGTGAAAGCCTTGCTTTGAAAGGATTGGGAGAGCCCCCTTTATTGGGAAAATGACTTGATCACAACCACCTGAACGGATGTCCTTACTAAAAACTGTTGTTATAGTATCCAAAAAACCCTCTATCTGTTGGCGCAGAAGGTCAGAGACTGACTAAGACACCCCACATTTTTACAGCTCTTAGTAGAGACAACAACCCTTTGGGGTTTGAAGCTTGGTGTGCCTGAGAAGTGAGTGCACATGTAAGGAGGAGCCCGTGCCTCCAAGATTCTAAGTTTTCCGCTATCAGTAAGTGTAGCTGAACTTCGATTCAAGTGGGGATTCAATAGATACTGCCCTGGCTATCCTAGGATTGTGATGTGTCTATTTTGGTACTACAAACATTTTGCTTGATGTGTCTTGCGTGGGTGAAGCATCAAAATAAAAAAAAGGAGGGTCAGCCGAGCGGGCCAACCCTATGAGATTCTAGAAATTGTGTCATCCATATGTCTTGATATCCATACAACACCCACCTCTATGGATGTGTGTGGCATAATTAGCCAACTGATCACTGACATCGTCCTAGTCCTCTGTCAACCTCCATGGTCGCCATGTCATTGCAACCAGATCATCGAGCTGAGATCACCATTGCTCTGTCTTACCTAGCGTGGGCTAGGTAATCAAACCTCTATACCTATATATGTAGGGCTCTAGTGGCTCCCTTAGATCCTCGCATATGGGTCGGGTAATCGGAAGGTTCTCCCATGCCCACACTTGTAAAACATAGATTCCTGCCGCCATGCTCTTTGCCTCTCTGTAGGCGATCTTGTGCATCTCATGGTACATATGGGCCAACATACACTGACCCCACCCATATTTGATCGGCTCCTCCAGCATCCGACCCTAACCACACTTGAAACCATGCTGCCTGCGATCCGACATCAGATAGCAGCCAAGGAATGCTACCAAAACCATAGCCAATCGGTGCCCAAGCCTGTACTCTCTGATCAACTCCTCCCATGAGATGGCTCTCCCCATGACTAGCTCGTCTTGCAGGATCTCTCGTAGCGCTAGTGTCCCTGGTCGAGGCTGTAACTCATAATCCAATCTCAGACTGTGGAAGGGTATCCTAAGGATCCTATAAATGTCCTCTAGCGTCACTGTCATCTCACCCTGAGGAAGGTGAAAGGTGTTCATTTCTGAATGGAAACGCTCTACTAGTGCTCCCAGTAACCCGTGATTAACCCAAATATTAGGTATCTCACAGAGATGTGATAGGCCCAGGATATTAATGTGCACAATCTCTATATCATCCAACTGTCTCACCAGCCCACTGATGGCTAGATGATGTGACCTAAATGCAATATCCGGGAACTCAACCTAAGGGACATACAAACAACAAAGCATGATCAATACTCATGATTCATGATAATCAATGCATAGCTAAGCAATAAAGCATTACAGACACACTATCCTATAGACCAATGCTGATGCAATTGCTATCGGATGCAGTGCACCCTTATTTTATATTCAATTTGCTACTTTTTCTTCATGCGAGATAGCAGATTCTCATGCGAAGAATTTTTACGAGCCACACAAAGTTTCATTTTCGCGCGAAGTTTCCTCACTATTTGCGCAAGAAACCCCTCTGTCAAAGGGTTTCCCACATGAGACATGGGTACCCTCCCGTGCGAGGATACCCACTGACCAATGTGAGACTCTGCCTTTTGGCAGTTTCTCGCGCGAGGCTTCATCACAGGCCGCGCGAGGAAACTAGTTCCTCGCGCGAGAATCTGTGGAATGATATTTCAAAACGTGTAAAAATAGTGAAAATTTGACCAAAAGTAATAAAATTTGAAATGTCAGAGAGGTTAATCGACCACTTACCGAGGGTCCGTAGGCTGCTAGTCAATTATGACGCTTGGATCACTTGTAACGATGCGTGCTCATGAGGACCACCATTTTCACTCAGACCTTAATTCTCAAAAGTCAACAAAGGCAAATGATTTGAAAATGACCTTTTGGACTCGTACATAGGTTTTGAACTAATTTCCAAAAGTACTCTGATTTATGTGAAAATTTCACCACTAGCTAATTTGGCCGCTCTGAATCCATTTTCATGATCAAAATCAAAATTTGACACATATATTGCTCAAAATTGCATTTTAGAATTTTTGGGATTGATGTGATTAGACGCTTGTGCAGTCAACTTTCTGACGTCACTTTCTTGTCAGAATCATATCTAATCAACATTTTCTCCAATCTTTGACTTTTTTCCTCAAAAGTCAATTTTGGTCAACTTTGGTCAACCCTAGTCAACCTTGGTCAACTGGACTTTGAAATTGCTCAAAATTGATTCTGAATCTTCCAGGTTCTTCCATAATCTATTCTGAGTTCTTCTGGATCCTCGATTTAACATCTATCTGTGATTTCTTGCTCTCAATCATCATTATGATGTGTCATCTTTCTATTTCGCTCCTGAGGGGGCAGGATGATTACATCATTAAATCTATTCCAATCAATCCGATCTGAATTCAAAAGTCCTCATTGCTGTGGGCATCTCATCACTTGGGGCATGTTCAATTTTTTGTACTTCATAGTCAAAACTGGATACTTCACAATCAATAAGGGCATCTTTGTTCCTTACATCTTGTCATCTATTAGGTATCAAGGCAATCTAACCTGGATCCCAGAGGATCAAGCTTCATTCTGGAGATGATTCTCGAAAACTCAATCTATTAGGAATTGGGGCAATCTAACCCTGACTCTTGAGGATCAAGATTCGTTCTAGAGATAATTCTCAAAATCTCAATCTATTAAGTATCTGAGAAATCTAACTCAGATTCTTGAGGATCAAGCTTCGTTCTGGAGATGATTCTCGAAATCTCATCTATTGGGAATAGGGCAATCTAACCCTGACTCCTGAAAATCAAGTTCCGTTCTGGAGATGATTTTTGAAAACTCGATCTGACCAGTGTCTGAGCAATCTAACCTAGATATTGGGGGACTAAGCTTCATTTTGGAGATAGTCCTAAAAATCTCTATTGACTATCTCATGGGACAGGTATCAGGGAAATCTAACCCTGACTCCTGAAGGTTGAGCCTCATTCTAGGGACAATCTTGTGAAAGATATCAATTTGATGAGTGTCTAGGCAATCTAACCTAGATATTGGGGGACTAAGCTTCATTCTGGAGATAGTTCTGAAAACCTTTGTTGACTATATTTTTATGGAAAGGTATCAGGGCAATCTAACCCTAACTCCTGAAGGTTGAGCCTCATTCTGGGGACAGTCTTTGAAATATGTTGAGCTATTAGGTATCAGGGCATTCTAACTTGAATCCCTGAGGATCAAGCTTCATTCTGGAGATGATTCTCGAAAACTCTACTTGACCGGTGTCTCAAAAACCTAACCTAGACTTCGGAGAGTGAAGCTCTATCCTGGAGATGGCTTTGAAATCTTCATCAATCAATCTTTGCATCATCAATTTTCAAAATCTATTCTTCTGTGCTTCAGACATCAGACTATTCTTTGAATCAATGCGCTACTCGCACATCAATTCAAAGAGGGGCAAAATGTAACACCCCAAAATTGGCATCTTGTAACCCTAACCAATTTTGTTGCATTTGTCATTCTTCTGAATCATCAAAGTCCTATTGTACTAGGCAATTTTGAGTTTTGATTGACTCTACTCGACCTAAGTGTCAAATATAGAAAATCCTAAATCTGCATTAATCATACATTATATTTACTTCCTAAATATCAATTAGCTAAACAAACCCTATGATTGAATTAATTTAATTATAAAGTCCTAGCACTTTAATTAAATTAAATTCACCCCTTTTAGCTAAAATACATGAAAATGAATTAAATAATATTTAATTATTAAATAAATATCCTCATTTCAATAATTGAATTTAATTATTTAGATAATTGAGAAAAACACATTTATGAGGTCATATTCTATTTATTTAATTAAATATTCTCTCAAATATCTTCTCTTCAGTTCAGAAATAGAAGTTTTGAATTAACTATGCTTTAAAGAGAAATAAAATAGTTAAAATCAAAGAAAGAAAATAGTTAAAGCAAAGGGAAAACAATTTATTGTTTTCTTTTAAAGAAAGCTTGCTAATTTGAACTGGCTTTTCTATCTGCTTTATTCCAAAAAGGAAAATTTCTATTCTGAGCAGGCTCTCAATCTATAAAAGAGCTCCCATTCCTCATTCAAAACCCCTGGAGAAAATATGCATTGTTAGAATACTGAATTGTTTCTACATTTTATCATCTCATTTTTAGTTAAAAGCTTTCATTTGCAATAGAATAATTTCAATTTCTTAGAATAATTGCATTGAAATCATGTCTTAGATTAATATTGCATCTTTCAATTCTTAGAATAATCTTGCATTTGCATTACATTCATGGAGAAAAATCCTTCATTCTTAGATTGGTCTATGGTTGTGAGACTCTGGTTGTGAGAGCTATTTGAAACCCCATCTAGATAGAAGGCAACAGGTCGAATCATACAGGCATGTATGATGAATAACTCATATTCACTTCTGTATGTGGCTGATGAACAAGGACTATGTTGAAGTGTATGGTTAAATAACAAGGCCAATTTTACCATATACAGATATACATCTTCTATACTCACTAGAAACAATAAATAGCTTAATGCCTATGTTACTTCCTAATTTTTTCAGCCTCTACTAAATGATCTTGGAAGCCCTTTTATAGGTCAAGGACTGCAACAAGCTTCATATCATTTAGGGTTAGGGCTCAAAATTATTAAAATATTACATAAGAGAGAACACTAAATTCATGACAACAACCAAGAAACTCTTCCATACCGACTAAAACATTCTTTTGAAACATTCTGTTGAGAAGAATTTGATTTGGCCGCCATCCACCTTGGGAAACTAAAGAACAATGCCCTACAATAGGAATAAATAATGAAATGTTTGACATGCATTAATTACCCCAGGAGACTTAACCCCCAAGAATTGTAGAAAACCAACTATCCTTCTTTGAAAATCTTAGGACCTTGAGAATTTGACCTGATCTGTATTACAAAACTCTAAAACAACTTCTCATTGATGGTGAAGAACAAAACAAGATAAACCAAAGGATTAAATATTGATTAACAAATTGACCAAAAAACTTGAAAAAGATAACTTTGCAATAAATGTCTTCATAATCGCCAAACCTTCCTTCATACAACATCCAACATTTGTTCATACACGACACAGAAGATCAAATTCCTTAATTTATTTCTCTATAGCATAAGACATAATCCACCACTTTGAAAACCCTACATAATGCATTTGAAAATTTGAAAATCCATTCCAACAGTTACACCTGGTGCAAAATTCTCCATCGAAGATCCATATTTGAACTTTATCAAACTTTAAAACACAGTCATTGATCTTATTTAAGTCACCTGGGCTTCAAAAACCTGATCGGATAGGTGGCACATAGGTGTGATGCCTTAATGGTTAGATCCCGATCATTTTTCTTTTGAGGCTTCATGTCATTCGTTATATTTTCACCAACTTGACTATACATTACCTTTCCCCTTAGCTTTGAAACTGGAGGTCCGGGGTCCCACTAACCAGATAGGACATGTGGTCGCATAGCGTAATGCCTCAAAGGTTAGATCTTGCGCATCTTCTTCATAAGGCTTTACGACCACCACATGATCTAATTAAACTTAACTATTCTTTACCTTACTCTTTCTGAATTCAACCAAACCCACTTGAACATGTGTTCATCAGGCGCAATGCCTCAATGACTAATCTGACTACATCTCCACTTCAAGGCTTTACACCCAGCATCAGATCTTTTAAAACTTGACTGCATATTAAATTTACACCTGGTTACCAAACCGCAGGTCTCACTAAACTCGAAGGACACGTGGCACACGGGCGTGATTCCTTGAAGACTATCTATCTATCATCTTTGCTTTAAGGCTTCATGCTGATCATTAGATCTTCTACAACTTGGCAGTCCTTTACCTTAATTACCCTGTTGTTGATTGGACCCACCTGGGACACGTGTTTATCAGGCGCAATGCCTCAATAATTAGATCAGACACATCTATGCATTAAGGATTCACTCCAGCCGCAAGCTCTTCACCAACTTACTACCTCTTTAAACTACCTCAACAACCCTGGGATCATGATGTCACAAATTTCCAGGTGTCATAAAGGCGCAATGCCTTGATGAATAAAGACCTTCATCTTGTTCTTTGAGTCTTTGCATTGGCTGTTGGATCAAATCTGAGTTATCTTCCTGTTACCCTATCTTAAGCTTTAGACCTGACCTGCCACTTTCCACGTGTCGTGATGACACCATGCCTTGAAGGTTAGATCTTGCGCAACTTAGGAATAAGGTTTTACGCCCACCGTAGATCTTCCTCTAACCTGATTGACTTTTAGCTTGTCCTAAGATGTGACCACTTTCCACATGGAAACCAGGTGCAATACCTCAATAAATAAAGATCTCCATCTTCATGATCAAGGGAAAGTGTTGTTAGATGAAAAGGGACCTGCATGGGAGATGTCCCTAAACTTAGTGATGTGTCATCTCTCTTGTCCGCCATGATCATCATCTCTCTTGTCTCTTTCTCTATTCCTTTACCACAACTATGAGCTTGCCTCATACTCCCACTAAAGTGGGGGCTAAATGTATCATCCTAAAAAGTAATCACTTTATTTTTACTCAATTTAGGATCATTTTGGGCACACTTTAGTGTGGTTCCTTTGATTGGGCTTCATATCTCACTTAAATGTATACTTTATTAACATATGGGTCCTTATTCCTTCCTTAATCCTCCCTAATTTGTGCAAAATCGAGGTAGGATCTTATTTCTAAGAATCCTTCCCTATTTTCATCCAATTGAAAAATTCCCCCTTCCTTTTATGATCTTGGAATTCACTACTGACATTAGAATCAGTTGACCTTCCAAACCCTATAAACCTTATAGGACACACCCTCCAATAAAAAACAAGCATCTTTCTAGAGGGGTGCAATCGAAGTTTGACTGCACCCCCCAGGGGTGAAGTTAAAGTTTGACTTTACCCCTGGGATTTTGATCCAAGATTGCACCTTGGGTCCTATTTGGCACATTCATTAGGGTTATGAATTCATGGTTGGCTAGTGTAATTTTGTTTCCAAATACACTATAAAAGGATCTCCGTCTTTCTTCATTTTTATATCTATATGAGAATCAGTTGACCTTCCAAACCCTACAAACCTTAGAGGACACACCCTCCAATAAAAAACAAGCATATTTCTGGAGGGGTGCAATCAAAGTTTGACTGCACCCCCCAGGGGTGAAGTCAAAGTTTGACTTTACCCCTAGGATTTTGATCCAAGATTGCGCCTTGGGTCCTATTTGGCACATTCATTATGGTTATGAATCCATGGTCGGCCAGTGTAATTTTGTTTTTGAATGCACTATAAAAGGATCTCCGTCTTTCTTCATTTTCATATCTATGATCTATGACCTATGGTATACATGTGCATACATTCACAATAAATTATTGAGAAAGAAATAAAGCAAAGTATTGAGCATCCAAGTGCAATTTCAAGTGGCATTAAGGTCTTCATGTATTTAAGGTGTCTTCCATAGATCAAGATTCTTTCCCCATTGAGGCTAAGAGAAGGAGTTTCTTGGAAGGACATTGGCATTATTTCTTCATTCCTTAATCATTCATTGGTGATTTGAAAATCATCTTCATAAGGTTTTGTCTTGCAAGGTTTCCTTTTTGTTTTTGTGTGGAGTCAAAGCTATTGCATCAACATTCTTGATGACATTCAAAGTGGTAAGAGTATCTACATTGCATGATACATTTCACTTCAGATCTAATCTTTGTTACATGTTAGCATTCCTTCATTTCAATTCAAGGTTAATTCCTAAACTGGGGCTTGACCAAGGAAAGGCCCCCTTACACAAACAACTTCCCTTTTTACGTGTGCAGGAGCATGTTTTGAGATCTATAGAGCTGGATTCGGGCATTTTTGGGTTATCTCATATATCATAATCATAAAGTATCAGTCACAAATAGAGGGTTGTAGTTGAGAAGTCAACTTTTTCCTTAGAGGCTCATATTTTCACAGTCAGGAGTTACAGGTGCCAGGGTCCTAGATCCAAAATGGTTTCAGTCTGTGACCTCCCAGTGACTGCAAATTATAGTTTCAAGGCTCATAACCTCCTAATTAATTTCAAGGTGCACAATTATTTCTCCAATCTTGTATTCCTTTCAGATCTTTCATTGCATTAGTAATCTCTAGTTACTTTTCAGATTTGTACTTGTTCTTTAGTCAAATAGTCAAATCATTTAATCCCTTAATAGAGGAAATAGGTTTTATCCTCCTCCCTTTGCATCTAGGTTTTGCATTTGAACCCTTCATCTTGGGTTGTGCTAATCAAGCTTGGGTACAAAGAGGCTAGGTTTATCTATTTCCCACAATGTTATAGAAAGATTTTGGTGAGCCATCTCTACCTTACCATTTCTCACCATTTTCCTCTATACAGGTATTCAATATAATAACTTTATTACATATTATTTATATTTAGTTTCATTTTATATTGTTTGGCATGAATTTTAATTTTTGTATCTAGTAAATTGATAATGGTTATCGCTACCTCTTCATACCTATGCTATATATACATGGTATTTATATAATTTGTATGATGATCTCAATCCATTGTTCACTTTTATTCAAATAGAATCTCTTTTTTGTTGTGAAGTTTTCTTTTGGTTTGGAGGTATTCTTCTTGGGGTGATCTAACAAGTTTGAGTTTCACAAATTTATTATAAATATAAGGATTTCACCATAAAAGTTATAAACTTTGTTCCTAGACATAAGATGAATTATATAATAATATGTGATTTAATATGCAACAATGATGGGAAATTGTAACAAATCTCCACACGTGAAGAGATAAGTCATTTCACCACATTCAAATCTAGACACCAAGACAAGATTGTTTTTCTTTACATCAATTATTAGTTTTTTAAATGCTTCAATGAATGACCAATGACTTGTACAATGACGTAGAGAGATTACCAATTCAACATATGATGAATTAGTGATGATAACACAAAAAATTCTCAAAACATAGGATTCAAATGTTTTCTTTATTAGCTTTGTGAAATTGGACAAAACCAAAAACCCTTCTATCCAAAAACTTTGAAAGCCAAAAGTCCCTTAAAATATAATCAAGCCTTGTATATATAGGAATAATAACTAAAAATGAAGTTTACCCTGTTATGTTTCCTTGAACTTACTCATAATTAGAGTCACTTTTTTAGTTTAATAGTTGCAACTAAAAGTCCACCCATAGCCTCTTGGCCATTATTTTTTCTTGTTTATGATATACCTTGATTGTGGATCCATTTTTTATTATTTTTTAATGTAGGCTAATGTCATATTTTATGATGTTTTATGAGACTACATCTCTTAAGCATGTTTTGTCAAACAATTCATGTGTCTTAATTAAACACATGTTATACATAGTTAAAATTTACCATTATCATCAATAACACCCATGCCTTCATTCATTGCAATATAGGCAGTAGTTTATACTTCTACTTTTAAATTAAAGAATATGAACAAACCTTATAATATCCTCCCACTTATGAGTAATAGGGGCAATTCTCTAGGTCTATGATACTTCAATCAAAAAGGTTGAAATGTAATTTTTGTTCCTCTCAACACCAGAGGAAAAGAATGGTAAATAAAAGAAGTTGAAGTTCATCAAACCTGTGAAACCCTCTTTTAAATTTTAAATACCATCATTCTCCATATTTTCAATAAAAAAAATTCTTTGTTGTACAATATTAATTCCAAAACTTCTAGAATATGGGCTACACTTTCATGCTTCTTGGTGTTGGGAACAAAAAAAAGTCCACCAACTCGTGTTCCTTCTTAATTGGAAAATTTGTTATTTTCTTTGAATCTATGGTCTCATTCTCTTATGTAAATTATGCTTGTCATATATAACCCAGTCAATGTTGTAATGAAATAAATTCCTTGTTGGTCTTATGAGTAGTGTCAAATAACTATCTCTTATAGAAAGTGTTGATTATTTATTTTGTGCTCTTGATTTATCCACATTGTGTTCTCTCTCCTACTTATTTTTTCTTTTTTTCCTCCCATATGGCCTTACTATGTAGATTTTGGTTTTACATAGCAGATTGCATTTGTCGAAAAAATTCTAAAGCTCTATTTGTTGAGCACACATTAATAGTGAGAGGGAATTGAAACATTTTTAACCAGATCTTAAAACATTCTATCACAAACACTTATCAATTTTCTCTATCCATGTAACCATTAATGAAAGGTATTTCAATGATACCACAAACACATGAACACCATATTTTTACGTGGAAAAATTGATGTGGAAAAAATATTGTAAAAATCAACTCACTATATGAATAAAAAACTTATAAATGTTTAGGCTACATGCCAAGGAGCTCATTGCTCCTAAAAAGAACTTGCAGGCTAAGGTGCACAATCTTAGGTAAAAATACAAGGACATGCAAAATTGAGACACACAATCCCAAGACAACATATAGGTCTATACAAGCTACAAAAAGAGCCAATGTCTTTTAGTAGACACGTGGATACAATGAATATAGAATATGTAGGATCTCTTGATCAACCACCACAATAACTCTCCCAAACTCAGACACTCACACATCTGTTGTTTCACATTTACATCACATTTAATTCTCAAGATCCACACAAATCCATTTCAACCTAGAAATTTTAACATCTATATATATCAACTTGATCATCCAAAAATATAACTAGGTTGGCCACGAGAGGGATAAGCATTATTTGCACAAGGTTGGCCACTAAAAACACATACACTCAATGGGGTTCACCCAGGGAGATAAAGAGGACCCAAATACATCATAATACAACTTAAAAAAATGATTTTAATTAATCTCACACACCACAAGATTCTCCAAATATGACACCAAATATAACGTAGAAAGCCATTATAGCACATCAATTGGTCATCCAAAAAACATTCTCCAATGCACATAACTTCATGCAGATCTCAAAATTCCATGAAAAGATCTATAACAACCTCTTAAATATTTATCCAAATCATACCAAGACTAATAATCCATAAAAAAAATCATCACAATCAATTGAGTTAATAGGACACCAACATAGAGAACAATATTAAGCAACATAACTTCACTTGCAGATAAAACCAACATAAGATATATAAATTGGAATATTATACAAACTTTAGAAATATTTGCACAAGACCAAACACCTAGAACCATCAATGCAAAGAAACGTGGAGTAATGCAGAGCATTCTCCAGATTAGTCTTGATTATTCCTAACAACCAACCTCACAACCAGCAAAAAGGAAAACATAAAATCAACCTCTAAACTTCTATGAATCTAAAAACGAGATAGTGAAACATTCATAGACTATACATGATATCACCAAAATCACAATCAACCATCTTCTTATGTAGAGAAATATAGAACATTCTCCTATAACGACTTCATATACTCTTCCTGCATATATTAGCTTCCCATACTTGTCATCTTTTGGATATACCACATATGACTTAACATCCACACCATGCATCATAAAAACATTTAACATACAATAGAAAACCTTTACCAAACTTCAAATACCCTTTCCTACATATTCTATCTTCCCATATACCATACACACTCCATTCATTTAACAAGTTGAAAACACTCCATCATGTTGTAAATCATGACAACACTAAACAATTCTCTCCCAATACACACAAATGACACTTTTATTAATTAGGTACAACACTAAACACATGAAACTCTTCATCAAGTTGACATCAATGCACATAATAGGTTGACAAAAATAAAAACACTGAACACATATTTCTAATAATCTTTATCTTTGTCATTGATAGAAACACCAAGAATAATGAACAAAAACACAACCTTGTGACACTCTATTTGTATTTCTCTCACCCTTTGACATCAAGGATAAAGGGAGCACCACTAAAAAAATCTTCTGATTGTATCCTAAAACATATCCCCCTTATGGGCATCATTCTGATAGCAATAATACTTCACTTTTCAAGGAAAAATCATCTCTACAACAATTCTCATGCTAGCAGGAAACAACAACATTGACTACTCCCTCAAGAGAAGCAACCACGTCAATCTAGGAGATGAAAGATAGACATTAATTCTCCCCTTGGAAAGATGCATTGTTCTTATACATCTGGTTTGAAAAGGTAGGGGAAATAACCCCTAGCTTTTATTGGAGATAATCAAAAGTATCATTTGATAGTGCCTTAGTAAAAATATTTGCAACTTGACCCTTTGTGGGCACATACTCTAATATGACTTCCTTCTCTACAACTTTCTCCCTCAAGAAGTGATACCAAATAGAAATATGTTTAGTCCTTGATTGCATAACGAGATTCTTTGAAATATTTATATCACTTGTATTATCACATTGTTGGGTGAAAATTTTATAATTGAGTTGAGTTAACCAATAACAAAATGGTTATTTGAACCCTAGTATAGTGAGATAAAATATCTCCTCTCAGAGATGGGAGGCTTCCTTCTTGTTTCTACTAAAATGAATAAGCACTTAACTAGAACTATTTACACTAAGCTAACAATTGGGTGTGACACTCATCATTTTTTCTTATTTTAGACAATATATTCTCTTTCTTAACAATACACTTCTAATCTTAGTATGGTTCATTACAAAGTGCTAACCAAAGCAATAATATTAATTTACAAAAGGTTAAACAAAATAATAACAACTTGTATATCATAACATTAAAGTAACTAAAAAGATCACAAAGGCACAAATAATTTTGTTACTTTGATGATTTAGAAATAAGGATGAAATATAATTGTAGCTCAAAGAATTCAATATACACAACATTCCAATACACAAATGCAGAAGTAAATTGCAGCTCAAAGACTACAAAATCAAACTTGAAAACTCTTTAAAATAAATCAGTAATGCTGAAATATCTCAAATAATTTCAAGGTCATGCAATGATAATAACATGAACACACTATCACCACATAATAATTTGTTTCAACTCAAAGATTGAACACATATGGCTCATTTTATTGATTTAAAATCTAATTTACACTTTAAAAACAAAGTCTCAAAAAACTTCTCAAACTGATAGAGTTTTATTGCATATGCTTAAAGGTCATATTTACAAATGAGAACTCTCATATTTATAGAGGAGAGACTATGAGAAAAACGAGTAGAAAGAACAACTAAATTTGACTTATTCAATAGAAAAGTACTACTTGGCTTTGACTTGTGTTGTTACATGTAACTATATTATTTTAATTTACATGTAAAATGTCGAAACCAATCTACATGATGCATAATTAGAACATATAGAAAAATAAACTGTCATGATACACTTCTTCATCTCCATTCTTGGACACGAATTCCTCAAAATTCTAAAAGGAAGATTGTATCTTAGCATCATCTAGCCCTAGTGTATAGCTAGCAATGGCTCTGACTCATGTGATGGAATTTTCAATGTCGGTAAAGGTTTTCTTATACTCCCCCAAAATGTGTACTTCATATTATCTAGAACCACCTGAAGGTCTATGAATTAGTCAATAGATGATATTAACAAGTTTTCTGATTTGACCACTGTTTGGATCAAAGAGACAAAATTTTGAATCACTGCATCCTTAGGAAAGATCTCTTAATTTTCATTCAATATTTTTTAGGAAATGGCTCCAACTTTGGAAATAATATCTTGTCCTTTCTCAACACTGGTTTTTTGTGATTTCAACAAATACTTTGTTAGATCCTTGAAAAATCACTTTGTATGCTTCATGATTTCCATGTTTTTAATGTACTGCTTCCTATAAGGTATTACATTATTCTTAGCTAGTATATCCAAATTGATATCTTTAAACTTAGACAAAGTTTGAAGATCCTTTTTTGTGCTTGCAAGTCCTATGACAACACTTGCAGAGTTTGATCCAATTTAGACTCAACTTTCTTCATATTTTCTAACATCTCAATGGTTGTTCTAAAGAGATGAGTGTCAAGTTTGATCATCTTGTAAACCCATAAATCCACTACCCTCCCCTAATTTAAAAT
The DNA here is from genome assembly GCA_018584345.1 of Thuja plicata. NCBI lineage: Eukaryota > Viridiplantae > Streptophyta > Pinopsida > Cupressales > Cupressaceae > Thuja > Thuja plicata. The sequence continues at coordinate 665,988 of MU224210.1, forward strand.
CCTTTCAGCCTTCCTGATGGACCCCTCATTGATAGAATTAGTCACTTGATTGATTACCTCTGAATGTTAACTTATTTTTAGGAGTATTGTAGTGAGCTTATCAACCTTGAGTTTCAACTAATCCTTAATAATTTTATCCTGATTATACCTTTGGATCAGTGCCTGCATAGTTCCTTACGCATCCTCCTTCGCACTTTCATATCAATCTCTTGATCACATAATCAAAAAGTTGAATATCATCAACATGTTGGAGAATTATTTTTGGCAGCTAGTTGATTGTATGTTTGTCATTGATGACAACATATAATATACAATAGTGTTATGTATGTACTTATCAGAATGATTCTATTAAGCCTTGTGCGATTATATTCTTTTTTTAGACATGATGTTTATGTTTTTTTCATACACGCAGACTCAAATATGAAGTTTCAGTTGTGTTGTGTAATTCTATTAGTGGCAGTTACAGTTTCTGGAGTTTGTCTGTACAGAGCCGACATATTGCATTGGTTCTTGAGTTGTGATTATCTTTGGGATATGTGTGTGTATATTCAAGTTTCATTATGAGTTGAAGATAGTTATCTAAAGGTGCCAAATGCATTTCAACAAGATTGCATTGTTAGAGTTAATTTGGTGAGGCCAATTTTGTGAAGTGTCGCGTCTATTCAGTTTATATTGTGTGGTTGTAATTATGCTTGCGTGATTAGTCAAGCTGACAAGGATGTTATGAAGAGTTACCTAATAGGTCCCATGATCTCATACTTTGAGGAAGATACTTATAGTAGTTCATTTGTGGAATGCTAAGTGTGAATGATAAGAAAATAGAAAGAAAAAGTACAGAGTAGAATATCAGTGTGTTTCATTCATCAAGGATCTATGTGAAGAAGAAGTGGAAGATTACAATACATTGGAACTGATCAAGACAATAGGTCTACTCTATAGTTCATCATCAGATATAGTGCATATCTGTTCTATAGAAGGTTTTAGCCTTCACCATTGAAGCAGTGAGCTTTTGGACAATGAGTCCTCACCCTTAATAGGGTTATTTGTAAAAGAATCCTAACAGGGTCAGACCCTTAACCAGGTCACTATACTTATTACATTGTAAAGAACAACTGCTAATAGGGTTGCAAGATCTTCTAACAGGGATTATTATAAACAAGTATAGTTAATTGTGGGTGTTAATTCCCACCGGCGTTTTTACCATTTGGTTTCCCTGTAACCAAATTGTGGTGTTGTCTATTGTGTTATCTGAATGTGCATTTACTTTATTGTATTCTAGAGTTAATAAGAGAAAATAATTAAATTAGCTGATAACTGATTCACCCCCCCTATTAGTTATCCTTTGGGACTATTCTAACAATTGGTATCAGAGCCAAGTGCCTTGAAGAACAAGCCTAACAACTTAAGGTAGATCAGATGGCATACTTCAGAATAGAGAGTCCTAAGTTCAATGGAGAAAATTATCTGGATTGGAAGAAAAAAATGATAACACATTTATAGTGTGTTAATTTTGACATTTTTGAGATAGCCACACAAGAAGTTGTTATTCCCTCTCTAAAAGACCTCTCAAGAGATGATGCTACTAGTAAACAAAAGGATACATTCACAGCTAATGCAGTTGCCAAAGAAGCCCTTATAAGTGCACTATCTGACACTAAATTCTCTGAGATCAAGAAAGTTGTCAGAGCATACACAATATGGAAGTATTTAGAAGACATGTTTGAAGGAGATATCCAAGCAAAGAATGTGCGCAGGAAGACATGGAAAAAGAAATACAACAATCTTGAGATGTTACCTGAAGAGAACATCAAAGCCTACAATCAAAGGATAAATGAAGCAGTTTCTAGAATCAAAAACAATGGTGGAGAAATTTTAGAAGAAGACATAATGGACAAGCTGATGACTACATTAACAAAAAACTATGAGAGCAAGATCAATATTCTAGATGAAACCATACAATTTTCAAAAGACTTCAAGAGAGAGACTTTGATCAGTAAAATCTCTGCATTTGAGATATCAAGATTGAAGACTGAACCCAAAAGTGA
>MU224210.1:670763-698282 GCA_018584345.1 Thuja plicata
TTGTTGATGACATTATCTTTGGAGGTAATGACAAGCTTAGTGCAGAATTTGCAAAAGAAATGCAGAATGAATTTGAAATGAGCATGATTGGTCCTATAAAATATTTTTTGGGATTAAATGTAAAGAAAACAGATAAAGGAATATTCATAAATTAGTCAAAATATGTGAAATAAATATTGAATATTTTCAAGATGGAAGATTGTTAGCCAGTATGCACTCCTATGATAACGGGAAGCAAACTTTCTAAAGAGGATGATTCCATAGCAGTTGAAAAGACATTGTACAAATCTATGATTGGAAAACTTATATATCTCATCCAGTCTAGACCAAACATATATAATCCAATTGGAATTGTTGGTAGATTTGTAGCTGAACCAAAATAGAATCACCTAATGACAGTAAAGAGAATATTCAGATATCTAAAGGGAACTATAGACTATGGTTTATGGTATCCTAAATCAGAGAATGTACAACTTCATATGTATACAAATGCAGATTGGGTAGGTTGTATTGGTGACAGGAAGAGTACTTCTGGAGGAGCAGTACTTCTTGGAGATAGGTTGGTTTCTTGGGTAAGCAAGAAGCAGAATTGTATCTCTCAGTCGACAACAGAAGCTGAATATGTTGCAGCAGCATTGAATTATTCAACAATGGTCTTGATCAAGTAGATGGTTAAAGATTTTGGTATACAAGTTGATTATCCTATTGTTATTCACTATGATAACACCAGTACTATCAACATGTATAAGAACCCTGTGATGCACACAAAGACAAAACAACATGAGATCAAATACCATTTTCTTAGAGAAAAAGTTGTAGATAATGAAGTAAAATTGGACTATGTAAACACCAAAGAACAGTTGGCAACTATTTTCACAAAACCTTTATCAAAAGATACTTTTGGGTATCTCAGGGAAAAGTTGGGAGTAATTCCCTCTCTTGAGTCTGATTAGATTAAGAAGCAAGTACATCAGTCCACAATGACTGATGAATGGTTGACTACTCTACTTCTAGAGTAGTACCTATGCCTAATTGTTTATGGTGCCCTTTGCCATTGATGTCAAAGGGGGAGTATGTAGTAAGGGGGAGCATATACTCTTGGGGACTATATAACCATGTAAATTAAAAACATAGATAAAGGAGCTGCAACAGTGTAGAGGAATCTTTGATGAGGATATTGAGAAGATTGTAAAAAGAAAGAAGACACCATGTGCTGAAGATGTTTTTAATATCATATGTTTCCATCAATGTCAAAGGGGGAGATTGTTGGAGATTTACTTCTGGCAGCTAGTTGATTGTATGTTTGTCATTGATGAACACATATAATATACAGTAGTGTTCTCTATATACTTATCAGAATGATGCTATTAAGCCTTGCACGATTATATTCTTGTTGTAGACATGATGTTTATGTTTTGTTCATACGCGCAGACTCAAATATAAAGTTTCAGCTGTGTTGTGTAATTCTGTTAGTTGCAGTTACAGTTTCTCGAGTTTGTCTGTACAAAGCCGATGTATTGCGTTGGTTCTTGAGTTGCGCTTATCTTCAGGATATGCATGTGTATATTCAAGTTTCAATATAAGTTGAAGATAGTTATCTAAAGGCGCCAAACATGTTTCAACAAGATTACATTGTTAGAGTTAATTTGGTGAGGCCGACTTTGTGAAGCGTCGCGTTTATTTAGTTTATATTGCATGGTTGTAATTATGCTTGCGTGATTAGTCAAGCCAACAAGGATGTTATGAAGAGTTGCCTAACAGGTCCCATGATCTCATATTTTGAGGAAGATACTTATAGTAGTTCATTTGTGGAACGCTAAGTGTGAATGATAAGAAAAGAGACAAAAAAAGTACAGAGCAGAATATCAGTGTGTTTCATTCATCAAGGATCTATGTGAAGAAGAAGTGGAAGATTACAATACATTGGAACTGATCAAGACAATAGGTCTACTCTACAGTTCATCATCAGATATAGTGCATATCTATTCTATAGAAGGTTGCAGCCTTCACGAGTGAAGCAGTGAGATTTTGGACAGTGAGTCCTCACCCTTAACAGGGTTATTTGTAAAAGACTCCTAACAGGGTCAGACCCTTAACCAGGTCACTATACTTATTGCATTGTAAAGAACAACTCCTAACAGGGTTGCAAGATCTTCTAACAGGGAATATTATAAACAAGTATAGTTCATTTTGGGTGTTAATTCGCACCAGGGTTTTTACCATTTGGTTTCCCCATAACCAAATTGTGGTGTTTTCTATTGAGTTATCTGAATGTGCATTTACTTTATTGTATTCCAAAGTTAATAAGAGCAAAGAATTAAATTATCTTATAAATAATTCACCCCCCCTCTCAATTATCCTTTGGGACTATTCTAACACAACATTCTTATTAGGAGGTTCAACTACCTATGTGCACTTCTTATCCTTGTCAACTCTAACTTTGGAAAGATTTTTAGCTCTCTTGGCCACCTTGGGCTTAGTTGGAACAAGATAAGTAAATTTAAAGTAATCTAGACATATGGCTTGTTTCTTACCTTTGGTAAGAGACTCTGGCCATGGTGGGAGATTAGATGTATCTACTTTAGTACTTGTAAAAAGTTTTTGAATAGGTTTAGTTTGTACTTGAGGCATGGTAGATACAATGGGTGGAGTTTGTGTTAAGACTGTAGATGTAATTTCTATAGTTGGCACATTGGGTCTAGAGCCATACATTAATTTTTCAAAATCTATTATAGTGTTTTCAAGCATGGGAGTAGTTACCTCAGACAAATTTGGATTTGAAGAAAAAGGATCAAATACATTCTCAACACTATCATGTTGAGTATTGATAATGGACTTAGTGGAAAAGGAAGAAAAAATTAACTGAACTGATATTGTAAGTGCAATATGATCCACAATTATAGTGGGAAAGAATCTACATTGGTATCAAGGGGTGGTGCAGGTACCACTTTTAAAATAATTAGAATTTCTTGTAATTCCTGTACCTAATTTTCTTCTACTAGTTGTTCATCCTTCACTTCAATCTGTTCATTTCCTTTAACAAGTGTCTCTCCTTGAGTTTAACCTTTATCATTTCCCATTGTGAACGTGAAATTGGTTGTCTTCTTGGAAGAAGAGGCATATTCATTCTTAGCTCAGACTTTCTACTAGCAGGTCCTGTTAAGTCATCCTTTGAGCCCGTCTTGAATTCCTTTAGCCTCATTCTCTTGTTTTAAAGATAAGTGTTTTTGTTCACAAGAATAGGATGGAAGCTTTCTGTAATGGAGATACATTCCTTTTGGGACCATTGAATAGGGGGAATAGGTGTGTCTCCAATATTTTTCTCTTCATAAATAGTAATGTAGGAGCATCTAGGTTGTAAGAGCAATCTTGAATCAACAAAAAAGTAAAATAAGATATAAAAAATAAGAGAGAGAGAGAGAGAGAGAGAGAGAGAGAGAGAGAGAGAGAGGAAAANAAAAAAAAAAAAAGAGAGAGAGAGAGAGAGAGAGAGAGAGAGAGAGAGAGAGAGAGGAAAATTCTTGAAAAAATAAGATATCCCAAAAAATAGGGAATTCCAAAAATGTAGGAAACCCAAAAAAAAATAGGGAATCCCAAAAAAGGGGAAAATGACAAAAAGGGTGATTTTTAAAAATAAAATAGAAATCATAAAGTTATTTTTGAAAGTTATCATTGTTACCCAAAATTTCCTAACCTATTCATTTTTTCCTACAAGTGGAGTAAATGTGGATCCCACAAGGGTTGAGCCCAGCTTGTATGGTTTTTGTCTATAAATTTGGGTCCTTGTCTTGTTTTCTGCACGTCTCTAGGCCTTGTTTAAACCCTTGTTCTATTTTTAAGGTCTAAAACCCTAAGGAGGCCCTTAAACCCTAAGTCTTTGTGGTTCATTCTAATTTTGAGTTACTTTTTCATGCCACTTAAGATCTTATTTTCCATGTTCCTTTATCTCTTATGTATTTTATATCCTAATCTCTTAATGCTTGGCGGTTAGTCACTAACATTCTGTGAACTAGTGATGAGGTTAAGTCTTGGCATTTTTTTATCTCCTGATCTCGCAATGAAATGGTTAAGTCATAAAAGATGTTGAGATTAAGTACTGACTGTCGATGCAAATTAGATCTTGTGGTTGTCACCGAATCTCATAATTGGGCCTGAGTCAAGACTTTTGTTCAGAGATCACGTGAGGGTCATTAATCAAGTTATAATTGGATGGTTGTCCCTAGATCTCCAAATCAGACTGGGGTTAGCAAATGTTTTTAGCGACTCAAAGTTTTCTTTTGTCTCGTAATCTCCAGATAAGCACGAGTCAAGATCAACTTTGGTTGAGTCTCATTCAGTCACTCAGAGATAAGGTTGTATCTCTGAATCTCGTATCCAAACCAGAGTTGAAGCTGAGATTTGAAGACTTAGATATACAAAGGAATTAAGGTAATCTGGGTTAAAGACAAGTTAGAGGCTGAGTTAGGAAGAAGGAATCAATCAGACGGTCATCACAAAGCCTTTATAACCAAATCAAACACTAAAGATTATCCAAGGCATCGTGATGTTGTGCCATGTGGACAGTGGGGACACCTTTCTTCTAGTCTATAGCTAGTTAATTTTATGCAGAGGTAAGAGTGGTGGACTTAGAAGCAACAATAATGGATATAAACTTGGGTAATGATGGCTATGGTTTCCCAAACCCTTTGAATACTTTAATGAACTCAAAAGTAACAATGTTTCTCCCAGCAACCCAAGGTGACATAAATGGAAATTAATGATTGTATATAAGGTAATTTTAAATTTTTAAAGGATATTAGTAACCCCTAGGACACCCAATTCCCAATTCTTCTCCAAACTGGCCAGAGGCCTAATTGCAAATCTAGTAGCCCTGCAACAACTGAAAACATCTCATAACTCAAAATTTTTCCAAAGAACTCAATTAAAAAATCACCATTTTAGATACCCTTTATTGAATAATTCAACATATCATATGATGGAATACTATTGTTTTGGACCAATTCATAGATCTTTGACTGCACACCTGCATAAATGCATAAAAGTGATGATTTAATAAAGAAAATACTAACTCATTGTATCCCAAAGACCCCAACCTTTGGGAAGTGGCTTAATATGTCCCAAAACCTCTAAATACAAAATTAATTTGACTCAGACTTTCAATAAAATCAAAAACCCCAAATTTCACTTCTTTAAGCCCTTACAACTAGGGCTCTCGCAATGTCTTATCTCCCAAACTCTATAAACTTAAAAAAAACTTGAATCAGAAATAAAATGGAATTTTAAGATGAAACAAAACACCCAAATCACTCCTTAACCATGATGACATACTTCTTCAATACATTTGCACCAATTTTATATGGTTTCCTTCAACCAAAACATTGGTGATCACCCTTTCTCCTTGTTAATTGCTCATAAAACTATTGGATTTATTAAGTACATGTTAGGTAAATTTATTACATGAAGGTTAGGCCTTTAATTTCATGGAAAGGCATGCATGTTAGTCAAACTCCAATCCAAACAGTGAGCTTCTAGCTCTCAAAACATGATAATGTTAAAACAGAGCACTAAACTGATTTCAAAACAATGCAAAGAACATTCAAAATGACTTAAAATTGATAAAGGAACACTCTTATGACATTGAAAAATTAATCACACTTGTTCCTCAATCACCAAGCATTGAAAGCATAACATAATCTTTGCAAAATTCTGAGTTTTTTTCTCTATTCTCTGTTGTAGCCCTTACAAATCAACTCTCCCTCTCCAAAATAGAATCTCTAAAAATTTAATAATGTGTTTCCCTTCCCCTCCAACCTCTTCTTGGTATTTACATTTGAAAATGAATACCAAAATAAATTCTTGCATGGAGTTCCCACTAAAGCACAAAATGGCTGTTACACTTTAAAAAAAGGAATCTTTCAACTTTGCAAACACTCTAAAAACAAATCAATTGTAACTACGAAAGCCTAATGTCTGCCAACATATTTTAGACTTATTCTAAACACATATAACTCTAAAACAAATCCTAAACATTCCTTTGACCCCCTTGGACTCTATTGGTCCACTTACAAAGAATAGTAGCCTTTAAGGACAATTTCATTCACATGTTATTAAAAAGCCATTATAGGCTTTAGGATTTGACAGTTGATCCTCTTTGATGTGACAATATCTCCTTCAATCACTGGTTTCTTTATGAGAGTCTTGTCTTCAATGCATAACTTTAGTGTCTTCATGGATTGTCTTAGGTGGTCAAGTTCCTTTTGATCGTGCAGTCGGTGCTTTCCCTCGATGATGAAGATGATCGACGATTAGTATTTGAGGCATCGTGCCTGCATGCCACATTGAAATATGAGATCTTGGGCTCGTGGGTGATTTAAAAGAGATCGACGACTCTATTTTAAAATAAGAAAAGGTCCCGTTCTGAGTTGTCAATATGGAATTCTGCACCACTTGTGACCGTTTGCATTTAAATTCAAATATTTAAATCCTTTTCTCAGAACTTTCATGGAAGTAGCGATGTTTCCAAGTTGTAGAGAAGGTATATGGATCAAGCTCATCTTTCTGGTCAAATTTATGATGTTTGGGTATGTCACCAATGATGACATGTAACTGATTGAATGTTTGATAATGTTGAGTTGAAAATGATGCAAGACATTAAAACAGTTAATGGTTTGTATTGTCATTGATGTCAACTTGATATCATCTATTTAGTCATGTACATAATGCCAAAGACTTCAGAGAATCAATGGAACAGATATTATGCTTTCAACAATGCATAAAATTCAAGTATTCACTTAGTGACAGACAACACCGACGGAGTGCACACCATCGGTACAGGCAAAGAAAAAGTCACAGTGATGCCTGACAAACAGATGATAGTGCTGCCCGACGAAGAAAAATCATAGTGATACCCAACGAGTAAAATATGATGATGCCCAATGGACGGAGATCCTAAATCTAATTGGAGTTACACCGACAGAACTGACAGTTGTCATCGACGACTAACTGCAGAGTTGACCGACATAACAGAGAGTTTAGAAAATGATGAAATATCTAGCTGGCAGAGCTTAAAAATAGACTTAACTGTTTGTTTTATTTTTTTTATTCACCCAGAGTTAATTAATTGATTTAAAGAAGATTTGTAAAGTTGGCAAGAAGATAACTATGAGATAAATTAGGAGTTAAAGCTGTAAATCATTTTGGCTGGATTGTTTTTCACGCCAAGAATCAAGAATTAAGGAACATCATGTCTATATAAGAGAAAATCATAATTAATTTCTATAATCACAAGAAATAAAATACATGGAAGGGGAGTGAATAGAAAGAGGATGCTAAAGAGAAACTGATGAAGGATAACTTCATACGATCTTGATCAATCAAGCTATAGGAGAGCTAAAGAATTCTGCAGACACCGATGAACAGTGAAGCACAACATCATAGAGAAGAAAGTGTGGAGCACAAATAATTGAATTGATACATTGATTAGAGAGGTATTTTACTTAAATAGATCTTAAAATATGCAATTAAGTTGCATTAGAAATAGGTCATAATGTTTTAGTTTAACCATTGAAGCATCAAGTCTCTTAACAGAGCAAAACTTAACTATCTTCTATAATTGAGGTATATCCTAACAAATTGCCAAAAAGGTTGATTCATGAAAGTAGCATTGAAATTGCATAAAGCCTATTGACAACCTAAGAAGAAGGTTGATTCAAGGATGTTAGCAAGATTTTCCTAAAGCCTATTGACAGTCTAAGAAGGAGGCTGATTCAAGGATGGTAGAAAAATAGATTCCAGATACTAAGTGACAACCTCTATATATAAAATCCTCTAACAAGGTCACACCTAATAGTGTGTTTGTAACCTTTAACATGGTTGGCTCCTAACAGGGCTCACTTTAAAAGAGTGAAAATTTGGGGTATCGATCCGAGTGGTTTTTCCCTTAACAGGGTTTCCACGTTAAAATCCATGTTTTATGTGTGTATGGTTTATTACTTTATTGTTTTGCATTTCACATATGCATTACTGGATTGATTGGTATACTCTGCATATTTACTGAGTATTGGTAAATAGTTTTACTACTTATCGGTTATCAAGGAGAATAAGGACAGACAAGGTAAACTAACAGATAGTCAAATATTATAAGTATCTCATGGCATGCATCTTGTAGGGACTTAATAATCTGAGGTGTATTGATTGGTGGTAAAAGATTAAAGGATAAATTTTTTAGGCCACCGATTCACCCCCCCTCTCAGTTATTACTAACAATTGGTATCAGATCTTGTGTGCTTAGAAGGAAGGTTTCAAGATCTAAGTAAATATCACAAGATGAACAGACGAGATGTGCCCAAGTTGAACAATGACAACTTTGCTTCATGGCAAAGCAGAATGAGACTCCACTTATCAGGTATTGGTAATGATGTTACTCAATACATAGATACTGAATATGTGTTGCCTATATGACCATTGACAGTAGATCAATTGAGAGAGAAGCATGAGCATAACTGCATGGTTATAGAGCTTTCTTCCTCTCTCTCTGATGCTGAATTTGAAGATGTCAAGGACTGCAAAACTACAAAGAAAATGTGGGACAAACTGAAGCTTGTACATGGAGGTGATACAAATGTTCTGAGAGCCAAGGCAGAAAGCCTTAGAGGAAATTTTGATGATCTCAGAATGAAAGAAGGAGAAAACATCACATAGTACAACACAAGAATAAAAGAAGTAGTCAATGCTATATGAGGTGTTGGAGGAACTCTTGAAGAGGAAACAGTGGTAAGTAAAATTTTAAGAACCTTATTGCCTGTATATGCTATTAAAGTTTCTGCTATTCAAGAAATGAGAGAAGTAGCAAATAATACAATTACTCTTGATAGCTTAGTTGGTAGACTGATTTCATTTGAGATGAATGACTTTGACAATAGTGTCTTGCCAAGTTTAGAGTCTGCATTTAAGTCTTCTATGAAAATAAGAAAATCCAATCATAGATGCTCATCTAGAAGGGAAAGTGAAAGTGAAAGTGAAGAAGAAGATCTAGATGAAATAGAAGCAATTATGGCCAGAAGAATATAGAGAGGCAAAGGTAAATACAAAGGAAAACTACCACTTGTATGCTTTAACTATAAAAATATTGGACACTTTGTTGCCAGATGTCCTAACAGAAGAAAAGATGACAAAAGTGATGACAAATCTTTTGAGAAGAAATCTGACAAAGGTGATAACAAATATTACAGAGGTTACCAACAATCAGAAAGAAAGGATACCTGAGACTACAAGGATAAAGGAAAGAAGGCTAGCTACCTAGCTGCTTGCAAAGATGAAGACACTGACACCGAACCTGATGATGACATCGAGATAGTATTTGCAGCTGTGAAGGATGATTCAAATGAAGATGAAAGGTATGAAGAAACTACACTCATATCTAAGGTTCGTAAGAATGATATCTAGATTATAGATAGTGGCTACACTCACCATATGACTGGTGACAAAGAAAATTTTAACACTTTTGAATATTATAATGGTGGACAGTAAGAATGGGAAATGATACACCTTGTCCAATTGAAGGTAAAGGAACAATAATGTTGAATAACCTGATTAAATGTGAAAATGCTTATTGGGTAAAAGGGTTGAATTATAATCTGTTGAGTGTTTCTTAGCTGAATAATTCAAGTCATAGAGTAGCATTTGAAAACAAGAAGGCAACGATCTTCAATGAATTAGGAAAATTGATTGGTATCGGTGAACAAACTAAAGGTAACTTATTCTATCTGAATGATACTAATCCCACTTGCTTAATGACTAGAAATGAAGACATATGGTTGTGGCACAAAAGATTGTGTCATGTGAATTTTGACAACATGATGAAAATAAGCAAAAAAAGAAGTGTGAGAGGCTTACCGATGATGACAAAGCCAGACAACATCATGTGCAAAAATTGTCAAAAAAGTAAAATGACAAAGTCTAGTTTCAAAAGTAAAACCCATACATTTGATGATATTATAGAATTAGTCCATACTAATTTATGTGGACCTGTGAGGACAAAGAGTTATTATGGAGATAGATATTTAATTCTCTTTGTTGATGATTACTCTAGAATGATGATAGTCATGTTTCTAAAAGAAAAATCTGAAGTATTCAAGATGTTTAAATGATGTAACGCTATGGTAGAAAAAAAAAGTGGTAAGGATCTAAAATGTTTAAGATCAGATAGAGGAGGAGAATTTATATAAGATGAATTCACTAATTTCTCTAATGAGCATGGTATAAAAAGACAGGTTTCTGCACCAAGAACACCATAGCAAAATGGGATTGCTGAGAGAAGAAACAAATCAATAGTTGATTGTGCAAGAACACTGATGATAGAAAAGGACATCACCCAAATCTTCAGGAGGGAAGATGTCAGCACTGTTGTGTATACACTTAATAGAGTACAATTGAAGAAGGACACAAAGAAGACACCTTATGAGCTATGGTATGGTAAAACACCCAATGTAAGTTACTTCAAAATATTTGGTAGTCAATGTTATGTCTTAAAGGATGATAGAAATGGAAATCTTGACACCAAAAGTGATGAAGGTATTTTTTTGGGGTATTCTACCGAGAGCAAAGCTTTTAAATGTCTAATCAAGGCTTCTAACAAAATAGTTGAAAGTGCAAATGTGAAGATTGATGAATTTGCAAAAAAGAATGAGCTGGAAAACACAAAAGAACCAGAAGAATACAACAAGTTTGTATATTGTGAAGAACCCATATATCTACCCGAGCAACAGTGCTTAATTCCAGAACACCAGAATGTTGCAACCAACGGTCAGAATGCTATTACCGATAGTCAGGATAATGATCAAGATAATGTGAAAGGTAATGAAGATCAAGTTGATACACAAAGAGTTGTACTTGTACTTGCAAGATATGTAAGAAGGAACCATCTATAGGACCAGATCATAGGAGATAAGAAAGCTGGTACACGAACAAGAATGCTATGAATGATGAGATTGAACAGATTGAGAAGAACAAAACATGGTCACTTGTGCCAAGACCAGATGACAAGAATTTCATCGGTACTAAATGGATATTTAGGAACAAGCTAAACGAGAATGGAGAAGTCACAAGGAACAAAGCAAGACTAGTATGCAAGGGGTATACACAAGAGGAAGGTATAGACTAGAGAAACCTTTGCACCCGTTGCTAGGCTAGAAGGAGTAAGAATACTACTTGCTTATGCTGCATACAAAGGATTCAATGTATATGAAATGGATGTCAAGTCAGCATTCCTAAATGGAATACTTGAAGAAGAGGTATACATTGAACAACCAGAAGGGCTTGTGGATCTAGACAAGAGGAACATGGTATGTAGACTTCACAAAGCCTTGTATGGATTAAAAAAAGCTCCCAAAGCCTGTTATGAATGACTTCATTCCTATCTAATAAGTATTGGATTCATAAGGACCAGTTAAAAGAGTAATCTTTATTTGAAAGAAGATACTGATGCTAACACTTTGATTTCTGAAATATTTTTTGATGACATCATATTTGGAGGCAATGATATGCTATGCAAATCATTTTCTAATGAGATGAGCAAAGAGTTTGATATGTCTATGTTTGGAGAGATCAAGTTCTTTCTTGGTTTACAGATCATTCAACAAAGTGAAGGTATTTTCATTACACAGTCCAAATACATCAAAGAGGTCCTGAAAATATTCAAGATGGAGGATTCCAAACCTGTTGGAACACCGATGGCTACTAGATGCAAATTAACAAAGGAAGACAAGTCAATAGAGGTAAATTGGAATTTGTACATATCAATGATAGGAAAACTCATGTATGTTTTACTCACTAGACCAGATATTGCACATGTAGTAGGAATTGTTGCTAGATTTTCTGCTAACCCCAGGGAATCACATATGACTATTGTGAAAAGAATCTTAAGATATCTGAAGAATATTGAGGAATTTGGCTTATGGTATAGAAGAGAAGGCAAATTTGAACTAAAAGTGTTTACCGACGCTAATTGGGCTGGAAATCTTGATGACCGAAAGAGCACAAATGTAGGAGCATTCTTTATGGGTGACAAACTTGTCACATGGATTAGCAAAAAGCAAGGATGCATCTCTCAGTCTACTGCAGAAGAAAAATATGTTGCTGCTGCTACAAACTGCTCAAATATTGCATGGATCAAACAATTGCTGGAAGGTATGCATATGAAGATCTCAAAACCAGTGATTATCTATTGTGATAACACCAGTGCAATAAACATTTCCAAGAATCCAGTCATGCATGAAAAGACTAAATACATTGCAATCAAGTATCATTATTTAAGAGAACAAGTTCAAGAAAAAGAGGTGATACTTGAATATGTGCAATCAAAAGAACAATTGGCTGATATCTTCACCAAGCCACTGCCCAAGGATACATTTGAGTACTTGAGAAAGAGACTAGGGGTCAAACCCTTGTCTACCAATCAGTAAAGGATTGAAGGTTGCATCAGCCTATATATTATCAAAATATCCTTCATGTTGATGCAAGAAAAAGATGAACTTCAAAGCTACATCAATATACATAAAGGTATATATCAGAACCGAGCACCAGATCATATTGTTGTATTGCTAATGGATAAGGGAAATTCAAGGAATATATTATGGATAGAAGAAAAAAATTGTTTGACATGAATGTCAGATATTTGTAAGATATGTGTTTGGCATTTTTGTCAAAGGGAGAGAATGTATCCATATTATCACAAGAAATTATTCATTATCAGATTAATCCAAACAGGGAGAGATCATATCCATAGGGAGAGAATTTGTATAAAGGAATCATATACAAAGGAAAATTCGCTGACAAGAGAAGAAATTGACACAAGAAGAGAACACAACACATCAGTATAAGAAACACAGAAAGCTGCAAGAATCAAATCTAAGCTAACACAGAGCTTACCAACGGTCAGACATTTTTATCATTTATCAAAACAAAGTGTTTGGTAATTTGATGAATCTCAACAATTGTATTTCATATTGTATTAGAAATAGTATAGTGTGATAATATAGTATGTTTCCATCAATGGCAAAGGGAGAGATTGATGACATGTAACTGATTGAATATTTGATAATGTTAAGTTGAAGATGATGCAAGACATTAAAATAGTTAATGGTTTGTATTGTCATTGATGTCAACTTGATATCATCTGTACGGTCATCTACATAATGCCAAACACTTTAGAGAATCAATGGAACAGAGATTATGCTTTCATCAATGCATAAAAGTCAAGTATTCACTAAGTGACAAACAACACCGACGGAGTGCACACCATCAGTAAAGGCAAAGAAAAAGTCACAGTGATGCCCGACAAGCAGATGACAGTGTTTCCTGACGAAGAAAAAACATAGTGATACCCGAGGAGTAAAAACTAATGATGCCTGACGGATGGAGATCCCAAAGCTAACTGGAGTTACACCGACGGAACTGGCAATTGTCATCGACGACTAATTGCAGAGTTGACCGATAGAATAGAGAGTTCAGAAAATGACAAAATATCTAGCTGGCAGAGCTTAAGGATAGACTTAACTGGTTTTTTTAATTGTTTTATTCACCTGGAGTTAAGTAATTAATTTAAAGAAGATTTATACATTTGGCATGAAGATAACTATGAGATAAATTAGGAGTTAAAGCTATAAATCATTTTGGCTGGATTGTTTTTCACGCCAAGAATCAAGAATCAAGAATCAAGAATCAAAAATTAAGGAACATCGTGTCTATATAAGAGACAAGGATAACTCATTTCCGTAATCACAAGCAATCAAATACATGGAAGGGGAGTGAATAGAAAGAGGATTCTAAAGAGAAACTGATGAAGGATAACTTTATACAGTCCTGATCAATCAAGCTGAAGAAGAGCTAAAGAATTCTGCAGACACTGACGAACAGTGAAGCACAACATCACAGAGCAGAAAGTGTGGAGCACAAAGAATTGAATTGATACATTGATCAGAGAGGTATTGTACTTAAATAGATCTAAAAATCTACAATTCAAGTTGCATTAGAAACAGATCATAATGTTTCAGTTTAACCATTGAAGCATCAAGTCTCTTAACAGAGTAGGACTTAACTATCTTCTATAATTAAGGTATATCCTAACAGATTTCCAAAAAGGTTGATTCATGAAAGTAGCATTGAAATTGCATAAAGCCTATTGACAGCCTAAGAAGAAGTTTGATTCAAGGATGGTAGCAATATTTTCCTAAAGCCTATTGACAATCTAAGAAGGAGGCCGATTCAAGGATGGTAGCGAAATAGATGCCAGATACTAAGTGACAACCACTATGTATAAAATCCTCTAATAAGGTCACACCTAAGAGTCTGTTTGTAAGCTTTAACAGGGTTGGCTCCTAACAGGGCTCACTTCAGAAGAGTGAAAATTTGGGGTACCGGTCCCAATGGTTTTTTCCCTTAACAGGGTTTCCATGTTAAAATCCATGTGTTATGTGTGTATGGTTTATTACTTTATTATTTTACATTTCACATATGCATTACTGGATTGATTGGTATACTCTACATATTTACTGAGTATCGGTAAATAGTTTTACTGCTTATCACTTATTAAGGAGAATAAGGACAGACAAGGTAAACCGACAGACAGTCAAATATTATAAGTATCTCATGGCATGCATCTTGTAGGGACTTAATAATCTGAGGTATTGATTGGTGGTTAAAGATTAAAGGATAAATTTTTTAGGCCACTGTTTCACCCTCCCCCTCTTAGTTATTACTAACAGCCAAAGGATATCAGATTGTCTGAGATATTTTCAAAGGAATTAATGTGCAGAGGTGACCATTTTAGGGTTTTTGATATTTTCCAAAGGATATCTTTTGTAAACCTAATCTGATATGCATTGATTGTAGTTTGACTCCCAAGCCTTGGTGGTTGAGGAGGTTGTATATAAGTAGTTTTTGAAGCTTTTGTAGGTAGTATTTTCAGGCTTATGTAAGATTTTCTGTGGCATTTCTTCTGCCCCCAAGTTTTCATACATTTTTAATTTCTCATTGAAATTCAGATTATGCAAAGACTATTTGTGACATATTCTTTGTCCCCAGGTTTTTCATGTTTGTATTTCTCTCTGAACCATAATATATTTGCTAAGTGTTGGAGAAATATTTGGGTTACCCTAAGTCCTCTTCCTTTCTACATCTTTGTGTACTATTGTGAATGATTGATATAGATAATCTTGTGAATTTTATTCATTCTATGTTATCTTATCTCATTTTTGTCCCTATTTGCTAGAGTGAATGTGTGCTTGCAGGTCATAGTCTGTGTCTATCTTCTTGAAAGTTATTTTTGTGAAATATTTCCTTTCCCTAAATAGTTTTTCATCTTAGACCTCTCTATGAAACACTTTTGCAATCCTATTCATAAATTTGTACTTGTTCTTAATTCAAAGATTTTATGCTAACTCTTAGCCATCTTTGTTATGATTCATGTTCATTTCGGTGTATCACCTAATAGATTAAGTTTTTTCTTTCAGTATTTAAGTTTTCCTTCTATCCCTTTTCCTCTCAAGTTTAATTTCATGTACCAAATGAAAAATAAGTGATTATCCAAGAGGAACCAGCCTAGAATCCAAAGGTTTCACTTCAGTTAGCAAAGGTCCCACAGCCTGGAAGTGATTCCCATGTTATACCAAATTACTAGACTCTCGAGTTTAGTAGGGTGAAAAATTGGTGTACAATAGTCCTAGCATATCCGATGGGACACCAAAGAAGTTTATTTTCAAAGATATGTTGTCTCTGATATGTTGATAACATAATATAGATCTAAAAGTGGTCATTGTCTTGCATATCTTGTAATTTTGGAAAGGTTTACTAGCTTTAAAAGATCAAGTGTTGGTACGTTTAAAATATTTTATATTAAGATTTCCAACTTATTACATGAGTAGAGACGTCAATTTATTATGGAAATTCCGGTTACTCACCATCATATCATGAAAATAATGCTCAATGGGATAATAAGAAGCCATATGAAAATTATCCAAAAACTATTTTAGTTTGAGTTACCATATCATAGAAGGATGTCAATATGTTCAACATGCCCCCAATAAATATGCCCCTACACAAGCTTATGAGCATGCTACCCAATGGGAAGCATCATGGGAATGGAAGAAACAACAAGAGAGTCTAGGGAAGCAATCTCATCATGCTTACCACCCACCCACCCCTAACCAACTTCCTAATCAATTTGAGAAAATCCAACTACATCAAGAGTCTCAAAACTATAGGAAGGATCAAGAACATCTGTAAATTTTACTTCAGGATTTCTCCAAGCAGTTTTATGATTTCAAAAGAGAGCATGAAATCCAATCACAATTAGAACACCCCAACCAAGATTATTTTCATAAGTAGACAATGGAAGCTCAAAGGTATGAGAAGGATTTATTTGCCAAACAAGTTGCAGATAAAGAGAAGTGAATGAGATAGTCAATTACTAGACATCAAGCAACTTCTCATACCCCAAATCAACCTACAACTCAAGAAGGTTCCAAGCCTCAATGACAATTTTCATGGACTCAACATCCTAGATATCACATGCCATATTTAGTCAACAATCCCCCTTTTGAACCAATTCAAGGTCAGGGAGCTGAGAATGAGGTTTATGATGTTGTTTCAAGTTTGATTCAACAAATGGCAGAGACTCTAAGAGATGAGAAGAAAAGGAATAAATTTGAAGAGGAGCTTGATCACCAAATTGTTGTCAAGGAAGTAGAGCTAAGATTAAAAATTGTTGAACAAGAGGCTCTTGAGTGTAAGCTTCCAAGCTTCAGGAATTTTTGGCAAGGTGAGTCTCCTAAATATCATGTGTTTAAAATTCAAGGTTGGAGTACTCCCATGTTCTAAGAGCCTACAAATGAAGAACCTATAGTGCTTTCATTTCTAGTTTTTAGTGACATCCTTCTAGCACATGAACCTGTTATAGAACAATTGCAACCTTGTTGTGATCAACAATAGCCTGAGGATTATATTGAGACAGAGATGGTTGATTTTGAGCAACAAAAAAATGATAGGGTCTTCAGTTTTCCAAGCTTCAAAAAGGGTATGCCCCCTAAGACTACCTCTGAACACTCTAGATTTTAAATCCCAAGTTTCAAGCATCATCACCCTTTGCAAAACACCATATCTAAGGAAATTCAGCCAACCACTCTACAAGATCAGGCTGAGATTTATATATCCCAAGAGACTCCTCAAGTTTCTCAAGGCCCTTCTCTAAGTCAGCTTTCTTATCCTACCACTATTCGTCCTTATCCTGAAAGGCCCATTGTTTACCAAGAAGATTGTTGTATTGATAGGGGAGAGGTTATTGAGGAGATAGAAGAGAAAGGAATTATGGTGGATGAGCCTTCATGTGATGAAGAAAAGAAAAAATCATTGTTGGTGTTGGGTGGTAACTGTGACAAGTTGGGATAGAAAGGCATAGAAAAATAAAATGATGCTCAACCTGAACTCTTGGTTGATTTATTTAATAGGCTCCCTTCTTATGTTGAGTAGCATGACGAAGATGTGGTCATCACCACATCAGAAACAAATTTACAATAGATGGAGGGCATAGGTCATCATGATTATATGTCAATTCATGAACTTATAGTTATGGAGGAGATTTCCTAAGAAAAGAGCATAAACAAAAGCCTTGAAGGAAATTATTTGTTCAATGTCACAAAGGGTTTTTGTGGCAGGTTGGGTAAGGAATCTTTGTTCCCTAAGGAAAAGGTTCAAAGTTATGAGCCTATTGAAGGGAGTCTTGTCTTGGAGGAAATTCTTCCTAAGGATTATATGCATGAGAATAAGTTGGAACCAAGTGCTAAAAATCTTCAGAAAATTAGTAGTTTTGATGATCTCCTAATTGACTTAATAGAGGATGATGGTCCCCTGACCTTGGGAGAGGAGTTGACATGGCTATTCATAATGTAGGACAACCATGAAGATTTAGAAAACAAAAAAGATAGCTCCAAGTTTTTCATCTCAAAAGGATGCACAATCGGTCATTTTTTCCAAATAGAGGTTGCTCAAAAGGAGAGTGCAACCCCAGAGAACCAAGTTCTAATCACATTTTCACTTTAGGAAAAGTTCATGCATAATCAACTTGCAAAGATAGGAGAATTCATCTTCATCTTTGAAGGGTTGGTGTAGTGGATTTTTAACTATCTCCTCATCTTCTATCTTTCCTTATCCATCCAAAAGTTTGTAAAGCATTCCAAATTTGGAAGGAAAGGTAGCTATTTCAGTCAACTAGTGAATGGTTTTGTTTGACCAGTTCTTATACTCATTAGCTTAGGGTAGGTTAGTTTCCCTATTTTCCTTTAGGTTCTTTTGCATATTTAGTTAGTTGTTGTTGTATATAGTTCTCTTTTCCCTATTTTGGTTTGATATGTCCTCCTTGTTTTGGTCCTCCTACTTCCAGAGTTCCTTAGTTTTGTGTATTTGTGACTCCATTCCCAATGGAATTTCAAAGGCCATTGTTTTTCATATGTCTAGAAGGAAGAAATTCAACATAAATCGCCAAAAATGTTACCCAAAATTTCCTATCCTATCCATTTTGGCCTACAAGTGGAGTAAATGTGGCTCCCACAAGGGTTGAGCCCAGCTTGTAAGGTTTCTATCTATATTTTTGGGTCCTTGTCTTGTTTTTTGCATGTCTCTAGGCTTGGTTTAAACCCTTGTTCTATTTTTAAGGTCTAAAACCCTAAGGAGGCCCTTAAACCCTAGGTCTTTGTGGCTCATTCTAATTTTGAGTTACTTTTTCATGCCACTTAAGATCTTATTTTCCATGTGCCTTTATCTATTATGTCTTTTATCTCTTAATCTCTTAATGCTTGGCGGTTAGTCACTAACATTCCATGAACTAGCAATGAGGTTAAGTCTTGGCATTTTTGTTTATCTCCTGATCTCGCAATGAAATAGTTAAGTCATAAAATATCTTGAGATTAAGTACTAACTTTCGATGTAGATTAGATCTTGTCACTGTCGCTGAATTGCGTAATTGGGCTTGAGTCAAGACTTTTGTTTAGAGATCACGCGAGGGTCATTGATCAAGTTCTAATCGAAGGGTTGTCTCTAGATCTCCAAATCATACTGGGGTTAGCAAATGTTTTTAGCGACTCAAATTTTTCTTTTGTCTCATAATCTCCGAATAAGCCCGAGTCAAGATCAAGTCTGGTTGAGTCTCATTCAACAAAGGTAGATGGATTGAGTTGATCTATCTAGACAAATTTATGATGTTTGAGTATGTCGCCAAAGGATATTTGATCGTCTAAGATATTTTCAAAGGAATTAATGTGTAGAGGTGACCATTTTAGGTTTTTTGATTGTTTCCAAAGGATATCTTTTGTAAACCTAATTTGATTCACATTGATTGTAGTTTGACTCACGAGCCTTGGTAGTTGAGGAGGTTGTATATAAGTAGTTTTTGAAGATTTTGTAGGTAGGTTTTTTAGGCTTACATAAGATTTTCTATGGCATTTCTTCTTCCCCCAAGTTTTCATATATTTGTAATTTCTCATTGAAGTTTAGATTACGCAAATACTTTTTATGACATTCTCTGTCCCCAGGTTTTTCATTTCTGTATTTCTCTCTGA
This sequence comes from Thuja plicata, assembly GCA_018584345.1. NCBI lineage: Eukaryota > Viridiplantae > Streptophyta > Pinopsida > Cupressales > Cupressaceae > Thuja > Thuja plicata. The sequence continues at coordinate 690,371 of MU224210.1, forward strand.
AACATAACATAGTTTCTAAGTGTTGGAGAAATATTTGGGTTACCTTAAGTCCTCTTCCTTTCTGCATCTTTGTGTACTATTGTGAATGATTGATATAGATAACCTTGTGAATTTTTTTCATTCCCTATTATCTTGTCTCATTTCTGTGTGTATTTGGTGGAGTGAATGTTTTCTTGCAGGTCATAGTCCGTGTCTATCTTCTTGAAAGTTATTTTTATGAAATATTTCCTTTCCCTAAATAGTTTTTCATCTTAGACCTCTCTATGAAACACTTTTGCAAGCCTATTCAAAAATTTGTACTCGTTCTTAAGTCAAAGATTTTATGCTAACTCTTAGCCATCTTTATTATGATTCATGTTCATTTTGGTGTATCACCTGATAGATTAAGTTCAGTTTTCTTTCTATCCCTTTTCATCTCAAGTTTAATTTCATGTACCAAAGGAAAAATAGGTGATTATCCAAGAGAAACCGACCTAGAATCCAGAGGTCTCACTTCTGTTAGCAAAGGTCCCACAACCTGGAAGTGATTCCCATGTTATACCAGATCAAAAGATTATTGAGTTTAGTAGGGTGAAAATTTGGTGTATAACTCTATAAAAGTAAAATATCAACCTCCAATCATCCACTAAAACATAACATCATTAGAGGTTTAGCATTCAAAGATTAAAATGAGATAAAACCAAGCATGAAAACATAAAAATATCCTCATATCATTGGATAGAGCTAAAACAAGTGCACCCAAGAGGCTTGTTTGATTTGATCTCTTATGGAGGTGTGAATGTTCTCTCTCAAACACAATATTCAAGATTTCCCCAAGTATAAATGCTTAATATTGATCAAATGCAACAAAGGATGAATGGAAGAAAGATTCAAGAACTAGTATGGAACAACTCATCTCAAAATTCTCCAAATGACTAAGCTACCATGGATTTGAAATGCAAATTAAGAATGGAAACTAAGATTGATTTTCCCAAATTGATCCTAGCATGTAATATCTAAGTGATTTAAGCATGAAAGCAATGAAACTAGCAATGAAAATTCTAGCACAATTCTAGCATAATAACAATAACAAAGATGAGAGATGAAATGCAAGAGGAGAAGGCCTCTCTTTATAGATTTGAAAAAAGAAATGGACAGTTGAGATTAAGACGTGGAAGGGAGATGAGTGGCTAGGATTGAGGGTTAGGTTGGAAAATTCAAAGCGGATTGTGCACATGATTAGAGGTAAATTACCTTTTAATCAAGGTTAGGGGATTTTTAGCAAGAGGTGGGATTTGAAAGGAATAAAGTGATTTAAATAAAGTGTTTTTTAATTTAAATCAAGCTTAGAGGAATTTTAGACTTGTGGAGGGATTTTAATAAATATGAATTTATTAAAAGGAGGATTTTTGAGGGAAATGTATTAAATAAAATACATTAGGATAGTAATTATAAAATATGTAAATACCATAGATGAAACTATTTAATTAATTTAATTAAATAGTTAGATGAATAAAAGGGAATTTTATATTAATAAATAATATTAATGTTTTTAGACGTCTACATTTTTCCCCTCTTGGATGTGGCGTCGCAAGTGACGTTGCGTCAAAGACAAGAAAATAAGTTGCCCCACAGGAAGTAGGTTTAGGGGTCGTGCCAAAGTGACGATGGTAAGAGGTTGTGCCCCCTCGAGAAAAGGACACAACAAGAGAAACGTGTCTGGAATTTTCTCAAAAGAGAAAGTGCAAGAGGAGGAAGAGAGAGGAGTGAATAAATAGAAGCCTTATAAAAATGCAAGATGCAAAATGAGTATGAATGTAACTAAGTATGCAGATGCGGGACTTGGGGAATCAATTATGTTGAAAATATGGAGAGCACATCTAGTTTTGATATTGCAAAAGGAGGTATGCATCAGGTGTTCAAAAACACAAATGACAGGGTTCCTTTGTGTGGACTAGATGCTCAAACAAAATGCACTGCAAAAGATACATGCATTAGTAGCCACCAGTCACAACCCACCAAAATATAGAAAATTGAGGTAGTGGTGAGTAGGTTTTAACTGACACAAAAGGTAAAATCAACAAAGAAGGCCTCATGACCAAGCATCCATTCAGTCCAAAGTTATTTCCATGAACATGATTGTGTGATGGAGGATTGATAAACCGACGCCAGAAGGATGCATAATTATGGCCAAGGATTGTATTCGATTCAATTGAGATATTCGCTGGCAAAAGCTGTGAAAAGGATGAGAGTAAGGAGAGTTGATCTCAAAACTGATTGTGTGAAAAACATTATTGCAGTCGCAAGAGTCAAAACATCATTGAAAGTGAAAAATGTAGTGATGTAGAAGGAAGGAAATATTTATTGCAATTTCTTGAAGGATATTTGAATTTTTTTGATTTTTTGATTTTTTGATTTTTTGTAATTGTTACATATTTAAGCTATACAATAGGATTAATAATACAAGAATATACATGCGGGAGAAGAAAGTGTAGGAAAATGGAACAAATTTTTTTTTGGGAAAAATGGGGGCTATAAGAGGGGCTGGGGGGACAAATTAGGTCATTTGTGAATAGTGATTGGAGGAAAAAAGAGCTTTGGAGAGAAAAGATGGATGAAGAGAGGTTGAAGGGGCACTTGGGTGAGTGTGTTAGGATCCACAAATGACGCGCAAAGTGGCCAACATCGGTGAGTAGCATGACCGTAGCCTTGCATTTTATTATGTCAAAGTTTTTAATGCTTTGGGAAAAGGGTAGGGTCATTAATAGGGGGTTAAGTGGGCCCGAACCAGAGATCCCAGTTCCTGAATTAGCGTTCGCACAAACGTCGATCCCCAAATCAGTGTTTGTGAAGATGCCGATCCTTGAATATGTGTCTGCATGGACAGTGGTTCTAAACCAGTGTCTATGAAGATGCCAGACCCAGATCCGTGTCTTCACAGACGAGGGTCTGGGAGCGCAGAACTCAGAGATGCCGATTGAGGAACTGACCTATCTGCCCAAACTAGTGGCTACATAAAAAGGGTAGACGCCGAGGGGGGAGGGAAATAGAAGGATCTGGCTGAGGCAAGGGATGGGTTGGGAAGAGACCTAGGGGCATGCTGCCCCATTTTGGGAGGGGTAAGACTAGAATCGAGAAGAAAACTAACATGGATGTAGTGGTGCTTAGGATTTTGCAAGTACAGTTTCCACCATTGGGTTCGAGGGAGCACTGGCCACCCATCATGGAGTTGCAGGGCCAGCTGACAGAGGCAGAGTGGGGGTTGTTAGCTATAGTTGGATTAGATTATGTGACCTGATGGCCTCGGCTACAGGCACATAATGGGATGATGACTGCGCTTGTTGAGAGATGGCATAGTGATATGACTACATTCCATCTGCTTATTGGAGAGGCCACGATCACATTGGAGGACATGTGGAGGATCCTGCGAATACCGATCTATGGACCGGTCCCACAATACAGACTAGAGGACAGCGAGCACTACATGTAGCTGGCATTTAGTAGGCCACTAAGGAGGATTCCTAGATACATGACCTCGATGACCTGGCAACCGACAGTAGATAAGAGGCTTAGGAGGATAGCTTTGTTTTTGGCAGGGTTGATAGGAGGGAGGATGTTAGCTGACCTATCAGGATATAGTTTTGGGACGAGATGGTCGAGGGTTTTTGTCGAGATGCTAGAGCAGGGTACAAAATATTATTGGGGATATGTTTTCCTAGGACAGATGTACCATGATCTACACATGGTTACGTACCACATGTTTCACAACATGGGACAAGGGTGACATTTCTACTAGTGTGGGCTTGGGAGCACATTGCAATGATTCGACTGATGAGAGTACAAGAGGAATGGCAACGTGGAGAGTCATACACCTATTGATATCAGGTAGCACTAAGATACACATTAGTGGGACATACAAGATACAGGCAAAGATTGATTGATGAGATGTAGTTTTTCTACTGGACACCATACAGAGTGTGTGGGCCATGGGGAGCCATGGATCGGCAGACAGGGGTGGAGGATGTTCAGGAGGAAATTTTATCTCTCATTCATTGAGATAAACTATTACCTTTTGGGGAGGACCATCCACCAGATAGAGAGATACTGACCATCTCAGGCGATGTGAAAATTTGGGTTGCAGTAGGGGGTGGTGGCAGATGATCTTCTTCATCCTCATGTCACCGGGGAGGTAGGAGTGTGTGGGAGGTATATAGATGTCCTCACTATGAGAGTCACTTGGAGGACCCTGGAATGAGTGGACTAGGTAGCCAAGCCTGATGTAGCGGATGCCGGGACTACTACAGAGTATGAGGCCTGGTGGGCTGCACATGTACCTTTGTGACTGATGGACCCAGTACAGGTGGCTACCCATGAGAATCCAATAGGTGACATGAAGATGGGACAATGATGGGAGATGCCCCAGAGACATTGACAACTAGGTAGAGGAGGGAACCTCAGAGGAGATGGGTATGTCCATGCACTGATGCCCAGGAGCCAGCTCAGGGAGAGGGATACAAAGAGGGTGACGAAAAAGATCAGGGGCCATTGGGGAGGGACAGGTATAGGCACCACATGTTATGATATAGGGATAGGTTCCATAGGGACCACCATCAAGATACATATCACAGGAGGCACATGACATAGTTGGTGTAGGGCAGGATAGCCTACAAACAAAGCTAGGATGGATACAAGGGCTCTTAACCATATCAATGGTGTCAGAGGCTAATGTGTAGGTAGAGTTGGCCGAGGTTTAGGGAGTACTAGCTGCAGAGACAGCACAGGAAGATAGGGCAGAGGGTGCATTAGACACCCTATAGGGGAGAGTGGACTTTGGAGAGTTCTCTCTAGAGGGATTGATGATACATGATGCTGGCGAGACAAGGATAGAGATAGCTACACTTACCGAGAAGGTGATCGCATTGACCTCAGAGAGGGATGTAACATAGAGGAAATCAGAGACTTACAGGGCTGAGTGAGATATTGCTCGACAGGCAGCTGGCGCAAGGGGTATGAAATAGGTGATATCTGAGGCCTTTGCTGTACACAGGGATGTAGCTAGGACAGGCCAAGAGGCAACACACTATCAGGAACTATATCATAGGGTAGCGCCAGAGGGTCAGAGGCAACCCGCATACATAGAGCAGACCCATTCATAGAGCATAAGGTGGGCCTCACAGGGATCATTAGGGATACCACTGCGTCCACCACCAAGACATGGAGGAGGCGAGGGGCCATCACAACCACCCACATGATTCATCAGGGGATCATGACACATATTTTTGTATTTTTGGATGAGATGAGATGTATATATGCATACCAGCACCTAGGTGCATAGTCGATGTATTTATTGATGATAGACTTTTTAGACTTTGGACATGGATTTTTATATATGATGATGGCCTTGATGATTTTATGCATTGATCTTTTATGATGTATGATGTATATGATTATATGAGTACTAACACTGATGTTGCAGGATGTGATGAGTTATGAATTATATGTTATGTTGTATTTATGCAGGATGAGATGTTTATATGCATGTATCTAGATGAATGTGATGCATTTGATGTATATTTTTGTATTTTTATGAAATGAAATGTAATGGATGCATTGAATATGTGATGAATGTTTACTTTTAAATATGCAATGAAATGTAATGAATGTATGCAAATGTATGGGTAGAAATGACTTAATAAGTGCAATGAACCTAAAAATAATGCAAAGATGATATGAAAATGTAGGGATGCAGTGGGATGCAATGGATGCAATGAGACCCATGTTTTTGGTGTGTGCCACTTTTGACTGATGAACCAAATAGGCAGACCGTAAAGGATCGAGTAAGGAAAGTTGGTGTGACAGAGGCTTAGAAAGTTAGTGTGATAATCAGGAGATGAGACAAGACATAGATATACAAGGATGAAATCGAGCAGCTACATACAAGCAAATATGTAAAAAATATTTGGTCTAACGAGATGTGATTGGATCATGTTGTTGCATGCGTGCGATAGGTTGGAACACCCAGGGAATATGGGTTTGGGAATGAAATGGAGTCAAAGGATAGATGGATGAAGGAACAATATTTTGATAGATAATGATGTGGTCCATTATGTGTGATGCTTGTTACCAGGTTTTCATCATCCATATTTTGCCATGGCACCTGATTGCCAAGTTTTCACCATTGGATGAATTTTTTCTCTTTACTCTTTTTTGATTTCTTTGATTTTATTTTTATTTTTTTTATGTTGTCCAAGCACCTGTTTGCTAGGTTTTCACTAGGACAACCATTTTTCAGCTTCTTATTCTACTTTTTTTTAGGGTTTTTTCAGGACTTTTTATACTATTTTTGTGTTTCTTCAGGACTTTTTATACTTTTTGATGGATTTTCTTAGAGATTGGAATATACTGCCATGTCCTTAAGCATAAAAGTGTCTGAGATGAATGATATTGATGGGATCATTCAATGGATCTCCTTTTGGAGTATAGAGTTGATATGCCCCAGAGATGAAGCATGCATTGATGATATAAGGTCCCTTCCATATGACTTCAAAATTTCCCTTCTTTTTGTGATCTGTGCCTACCTTTTGATTCTCTTTAAGGACTAGATCTCCCACCTGGAATTGATGTGGGAGAATCTTTTTGTTGTAGCTTCTCTTAAGGTAGTTTTGATACACAACCAGATGATCATATGCATGTCGGAATTTCTCATCTAACATATCCAATTGCGTAAGGCATTCCACATGATAGTCTTCATCTGTAATCATGTCCTTGAGTGACATGCACAATGATGGTAGTTCAACCTCAATTGGTAAGACAAATTCAACACCATAGACTAGGGAATATGGAGTGGTGCCTATTGGTTGTATTTCGTGTTTTTGCTGTTTTGCCCGGTTCCTTGCCATCCTCTCTGAGAATTTTCAGGTTTTCATGCCTATACCTTGCCAAATTGTCAAACTCTTGATAAACCCTGAAAAAACCCTAAGGCCAGGTTTTAAACGATGCATTTTAAACCTTTAGCCATGTCTTTCTATTTCTTCATTACCTTTTTCAGTCACTAAAGGCATGTGCTATATAACAAGTTAAGTCAGGTCGCTTGATCGCGTTACCAAAAATGAATATGCCAAAACATCTCCCGACTCTGATTTTGCCTTGTGTCGTAAAGTCTCGTTAAAAAATCAAATATTCCATCTGTGTATCGAGACTTAGCGATTTCCTTTTGGTCGGGTTGTCGCTTGATAATCATGTTTTGAGCTTTAAATGAATGGGACCCACCTTCAGTCGGGTGATCGCGTGAAGAGTCAACAGGTCAAAGAGTTGTCTTCCGACCTTGCGCCTCCTTCATGTCGCGTGATCGCTGGATCAGGACATTCAAAAAGTTAAGGTTTCTCTTCAGTCGCGTGGTCTCGTGATATTTGGCGGTTAAGAGATAACAGTCACGACTCAGTGACTAACAGTTTCAGGTTAAGTGATTTCCCTCAGTCGGGATGTCGCCAGAACAGAAGTAATGAGTCAGACTTCCAGAATGCATAAAGTGGACGAAGTAATAAATGCCATCTGTCAGAATGCTATTGGTTGTCGTGTGATCGCTTGATGAAGAAAAGGGATCAAGCGATAAGGAGACTTAAGTCATTATACCCTCAGTCGTGAAGTCTCGTGATATTTTAAGGGTATGTGAATTTGTAAAGCGATTAAAAGACAGCTGTTCGATGAAAAAGTAAAAAGATCTAACGGAGGTCGCTAAGTCTGGTGATAAAAGTGCCCTAAGGAAGAAGTCCTTCTGACTCAGCGATTAAGGTGTGTCGCGAAGTTGCTGAAAACATGAAAAGGGTACTTTTTCAGTAAAGGATTATACTAAGTGGATCACCTGACTCAGCGACCAAAGGGTTGTCGTGGAGTCTTGAAGTAAGAAATGAACATCTGGCGACTTGGCGATGAC
>MU224210.1:718725-738545 GCA_018584345.1 Thuja plicata
TAGTTTTAATCTCATTTCTAGTTTAAATGGATCATTTAGATTAATCTTGCATGTTTCATTTCTAGATTAATCATTTCATTGCATTCATGGAAGCATAAATCCTTCATTCTAGATTGGTCTATGGTTGCGAGACTCTCGTTCTGAGAGCTATTTCAAAACCCCATCTGGATAGAAGGCAATAGGTCAAATCATGCAGATAGGAAAGATGAATAATCTCATATTCATTCTTGTGTGCCTGATGAATAAGGACTATGTTGAAGTGTATGGTTGATTAACAAGGAAAAATCTACCACATACATTTCTGGCACCCTCCGTGGGGCCCGAGGTAATCTATTTTGGCCCCATTTCATTACACTTTTTTTTTTCATTTTTTTGCATTCTATCCGTACTTTTGTACATCTCTATTTTAATGTCGCATAAAATTTCACAGCGTCTCGCGTGAACTTTCTAGTTCTTCACGGGGCCTTCTGCACTTCTTCGCGTGATCTACGCTGAATCATCATGTGAAATTCAATACCAGAGCTTTTATTTGATATTTCTTGTCTCAGATTTCTAACCATCTACTATTTTTTGACATCTGTGTTTCTCTGATTTTATCTTCTGGAACATCTTAATAGTGGTTTGCAGGACGCTGAGATAGAGAAAAGCAATCATAAACTTCTAACATGTTTATTGCAGGATGCTAAAATGAAGAAAGTCATTACAAACTACTAATGTGTTTATTGCAAGAAGTTTGTTGAAGACCTTGCGTGTTTTCACAAATTCTCATGTCTATTTTTAGTAGTTAGAACACACTTCGGTTGGTGCTTAATATGAATCATTGTCTTGCGTGACTCAATTTTTTTCTAGATTGTAATTTCAAGAACTACATGAACGTATCCTCTCCCCTCACCTTTATGGATCTTGGGTGTAAGAGAAATTCATGTGATTCTTCTAGAGTGGCTACCTCCTGAGAGCTTTAGAAGAGCAGGTGAGAGTGGATGCCCAACCGATAACAGGATAAAGCCAAGCCCTTCCAAGCCGGTATACAAAAAATGCTATTGTGATTAATGTCACAATAGATAGGTGTGAATTCATTGTGGAAACCAAAATCTCCTCTAGTAACCTAGTGGTGCGTTAAAGTCCTGACATCGTTAAGGTGAAAGCCTTGATTTGAAAGGATTGGGAGAGCCCCCTTTATTGGGAAAATGACTTGATCACAACCACTTGAACGGATGTCCTTACTACAAACTATTGTTATAGTTTCCAAAAACCCTCTATCTGTTGGTGCGAAAGGTCAGAGACCGACTAAGACAGCCCACACTCTTATGGCTCTTAGTAGAGACAACAACCCTTTGGGAAGCAATTCCTTTGGGGTTCGAAGCTTGGTGTGCCTGAGAAGTGAGTGCACATGTAAGGAGGACCCCTGCCTCCAAGCTTCTAAGTTGTCTGCTAAGAGTAGGAATAGCTAAACTTCAGTTCAAGTGGGGATTCAACAAATACTGTCCTGGCTATCCTAGGACTATGATGTTTTTGTTTTCGTACTACAAACATTCTGTTTAATGTGTTTTGGGTGGGTGTATCATTTGAACAATCAAAACGAGTGTCAAAACACACAAACTGTCGAAATTGAACATGACCAAAAAAATCTGTAACTTAAACTATCTATAAAAAAAAAACATGATTTTATCTTAGGAAACACAATCTGGTCTTAACTGTTTGATTCTGTAAACTTTCATTTATTAAAATTGCATAGTTTCACGTGACATTCTGCCAATCTTTGCATCACTATCTAAAAGTCTTCACGCAACATGCTGGAAATCATCACGCAATATTTCACAATCTTACTGTCATTCTACTCACATTTTTTACACAAGTCTGGCATCATTCTTCACGTGGGATCACATAGTTTCACGCGCGTATGTGAGAATATTTGCACGAGAATGCACTTCTTCATGCAAGTCTGAAGCTTTTTTTTCAAAACAAAGAGCTAATTCCCATCTTTCAAGCGTACTTCTGCCAAATTTGGTCTTTGATCTGGGTCTGTTTATCTGCCTTCTATCTTCACACAGTCAAAAACTAGGTTTCTTGGGTTGAGGATTATGTGATTCTTGCTTAAAATGGTCTCGTCTCATATCTTTTGGTCTATTTCTACTATGTCATCATGCCTTGTGTCACAATAGTCATCTCTTGGCTGTTCTAGCCTCATATCCAATGATTTTCACCAAGGATACTTCACCCTTTGGCACTTTCTGTGCATTTACTTTGAGAAAGTTTCAAGTTTGGTCCTAATTCACATCTCTTGTTCAATATTTTTCTATGACTATCACAACTCGAAGTGGCAAAATGTTTCCTTCAATCAATCAAAACAAATTTGTGCTTTCCACACCATTTCGGGCTACATCTAGTGAGGAATCATCTCAATCTTCCTCTCTGGTACTTCGACCTTAAGTTAAATGGTCATTTCTAGTGGATTTTAGTTAGGTTCAAAACCCTTTGTTCTAAGAGGACCCAAATTCTAAGAACATTCAAACTTTTCATACTGAGTCTTTACACATTGAACACTTTCATTCTAGAAAAATGATAGATCATAGTCAACTGGGGGTACCCAGTTTCAACCAGATTGAAAACCCTCTTCTTCAAGAAGAGAAGGAGATAACCCAAGGGGATATCTTGGATGCTCGCAATAATAAAAACTTCATGAGAATGATGGCATTCATAATGAAAGAAGAGAAGGAGAAATACCTTCTCGAATTGGCCACCCAAGGAGACAAACTTCCCTCTAATTACAAGGTAGAGACACTTATTGAGAAAGAGGAAGAAACTTAAAAATCCTACTTGCAAAAGTAAATGCAAGGCATGCAAGAAAAACTCCTTCAACTCATGAAGGAGAAAGACAAACCTACCACTCAATTCACACTGGAAAGTATTTGTCCATTCCTGTTTGATAAGAGTCTATGCATGCCTCCATTCCCCAAAGGAGTTGAACTTCCAAAATATGATAAATACTTGGGTACATCTGACCCCCAAGACCATTTGAGAGAGTTTTGTGCTCTCTCTATGGAGTTTATACATGACATAACCTATCTCATGTGTCTCTTCCCACATATTTTGGGAGGGTCAGCTATGGAGTGGTTCTCTAGACTACCAACTGGCATCAAAACTTTTGACAAAATTGCCAATTTATTTCTACAACACTATTCTCACAACATCCAACATCCAGTTCATATCTGAGATCTTTGCAACTTGAAACAAAATCATGGGGAATCCTTCTTGGCATTTCTCCAAAGATGGAGACATCTTTATACATGATATTCTAGCAAGATACCCAAATCTAAAAAGTTGGACATCTTTCTCGACAATCTTCTCCCCAACTTTGGATATCAAGTACAACTGCAAGGCCCTTTAACTTTTGATCACATGATTAAGCAAGTTGTGAGAATCGAGACATTTATGATCAAGAAAGGAGAATTGACCTTACATAAGGAAAATAAACAAGGGTCTTCCTCCTCAAGCAAAGATAAAACCAAATTTCCCAACAAGAACCAAAATGTTGTGAATGATGGAGTTGTAGACAATGTGAATCCCAAGCCTTACAAGGCTGCCTTTAATCTCACTACCACAATGCAAGCAGCCAAAGCTACTAAACAGGCTACGATAGATTCCAAACCGAGTACTTCACAATTTTTTGGATCTAAACCTTGGGCTCCTAGACCCAAGCGTGAGTTCACTCCTTAAGGAGAACCTCTTGATGCAGTTTACAAGACTCTCTTGGAAAACCATTTACTCACTCCACTGGATAATTCACAACCTTATGATCCACAAACAAGACCCTCTTGGTGGAATGAATCCTCTTATTGTGATTTTCACCAAAACAAAGGTCATAAACGGATACTTGTCTTAAATTGCGACATAAAATCCAGGATCTCATCCATAGTGAGGTTATTGCTGTGGGAGGTCACAATAAGAACTTTGATCACCAAGCTTTCAAAGACCCTTTTCCTCCTCATGGAAAAGGTGAATAATCTAAAGCCAAAAATACTGATGCCAAGGTCAACTATACATACACCAATAACAATAATATCATTAATATGGTTGAACCTGTTGATACTGAATACTGTAACATCATCATTCTCAAGGGAAGGGAAGATACTCCCAAGCCCAAAACACCTTTCATCTTGCAAGGGTCTACGCCTCAGTCTTCTGAACAAGAACAGTCTCAGGTCAATGCTAATGTTGTTACTTGATATTGTGCTAAGATCATCCTCAAAGGCCCTGAGACTTCTATATCTACATCAACATAACCTTCAGACAAAGATAATGTTGGCTCTGCCAATAAGAATCCAAAATTGGTTTCCTCATCTAAAGCTACCAATTACAACATTCTCGATCAATTGCAACGTACTAATGCCTAGATCACTATTTTTGAGTTGCTAAAAATCTCCCCTGCTCACAGGGAAATCCTGGACAAAGCCCTCACCAAGGCAAATGTCCCAAAAGATCTTGATCTCGACTGGTTTCAATCCATGGTAGGTCACTTGACCTCGTCCCATTACTTGTCTTTCTCTGAGGAAGATGACCATTCTTTGAGTCACTCACATAATAACCCTCTGTACATTGAAGTCATGATTGGTCCAAAGCGTGTTCGCCGTGTTCTCATAGATAACCTGGCCTCAATATTTTCTCTGCTAGCTTCCTCACTGAGTTAGGCTACAGTGAAGACTGTATTGATGCCTGCAAAAAGATTAATATTAAGACCTATGATGAAGAAGAAGACAAATCTAAGGGACTAGTTGTGTTGCCAATCAGAGTTGGTCCTATTGAAAGAGATGTTATTTGTCAAGTGCTTGACATTCCTTTAGCATACAATATTCTGTTCAGTAGGACATGGATCCATGAAATGTAGGTTGTCCCTTCAATGTACCATCAGTGCATTAAGCTCCCATTCCAAGGGTCTAAAGTGACTATACCCGCTAATACACGTTATGATTACAACGCCCTCACAAAATCTACTGACATCTTTGTTCCTACCAAAAGAGAATCTATTAAGCTCCTTGAGACCAAATTAAAAGAAATGGAAAAGAGTTTGCCACTCAAAGAAATTGACATGGGAGGATATCAGATTGAACTTGTGCCATCTGTTACATCTCTACCTTTGTCTCCACATTCTTTTGTGAGACCTTCTCAGAGCACTAAAGCTTCTATGATTCCTCCTCCAGCAAAGTATGATGGTACCTTTGTACAAGCCACGGTACCATTAGAAGAAGAAGCTGAAAATAGGGCTATCAAAGTCTGGATCTATAAAGGAGAAGACAATTCTAAACAAACTACTCCACCTTATGACATAAAACCTCATAAATATGGCAAAGGTCTATCTATTATGCAATGTTTTGGCTACAAAGGAAATGGTCCTATAGGTGCGAGTCATAAGGGATTGATTGCACCACTTGAAGCTATTGGTCGCTGAACACGTGACTCTACAAGTATAGGCTTCAAGAAACTCACATTTCAACTGGGGATAAAAAAGTTTGTAACTCGAGAAGATAAACAACCAATACCTGATGAAACATCTAAAACTAAAGAATCTAAAGACAGTTTCAAGGAGGATAGTTTTCCTTGTCCTATTCCTCCAGACCTCACGACATTCTTTGCTAAGCCAGATGAATTTATACCACATCTCAGTACAGTAGAAACTGACAGTGATTCTGATGACACCACTTCACTTTCTCCATTAACCTATGAGGAATGGAAAGAAATACAAACTGTAAATCCAAGTCATCAGGGTGATTTATACATACCTCCACATTTTCAAGAATAGTTTGAACAAGAATCCCAATCACTTCTCACTACACAAGAAGCAGATGATTCTACAAACACTAATGAGGTACCTAGGTCAAAAGGTACTCATCTGACCATAGCAAAGGTTCTAGGTAGAACTCATCCCAACTAGGGACAAAGGGTTGATTTCACTCATGTTCTTGACATGAAACCTAATGATGAAACAAACTCTCATGAATATGAGTTTGACAGCTTGTCATATGCCACCTCTGATAGAGATACAAATACAATTCACACATATGAAAACCTTCTCAAAGTAGGTGAATGGTCTAGTGTAAGGTCAAATGAGTCTGAATCCATAGATGTTAATGTGTCACCTACTACGGTCACTAGGAATCAAAGGAATTTGACTATATCTCTGGATGAGATCGCTTTAGGTCTTGACTTGCTTGTCCATGCTTTCGATGATTATACCATGAACGCACTTGAACCCGTCACTTCTCTCTCACTTCGCCATCCTGAGCTTATAGACTGGAACTCTACCTCCCCATCTAACGAAGTCCTTACATTCTAGAATAATTATGCTCTTGCCTGTTACCTCCATGCTGTCAAACCTATAATGTCCTCCACTAGCGAAGAAAGTGTCAACATGACTGAGGCTGACATCAAGTATCTTAGTCACAAAATTAAAAGAAGAAAAAATAGGTGCTCTGATGGTGAAAACCACATCGTGGCAGTATTAGAGCCTAAAAAAGTCAAAATAAAGGACGTGTCCAAGGGTGAAAACCTCTCTGAGGTGCCCGAGGATGAGATACTTGATGCGCTTCTGAGTCATTTCTAGGAACAATCATCTGTGCTTATTGAACCAACTCAACCAATCAACTTGGGTACAAAAGCTGAACCTTAGATCATTCACTTAGCATAATCACTATCTGAGGCAGAAAGAGAGGAATTCACTACATTCTTCTGGAGAAAAAAGATAAAATTTGCATGGAAATATTCAGACATGCCAGGATTATACCCTAATCTAATCATGCACCATTTGTCCATTGCACCAGGCATCAAGTCCGTCAAGAAAAAGCTTCGAAAAATGCATCCACATGTGCCTCTACTTGTCAAAGATGAATTGGAGAAACTTCTTAAGGTAGTGTTTATCAGAGTAATTGACTATGCAGAATGGATCTCTAACATTGTTCCAGTATCAAAACATGATAAATCTATCTAAGTCTGCATAGACTTGAGAGACTTGAATCTCACATGTCCTAAGGACGAATTTCCATTTCCCAATATTGATATGATTGTAGATATGACAACAAGGTATGAAATGTACTCACTAATGGATGGTTTCTTTGGCTATAACCAGATAAAGATCGCGCTAGAGGACCAAGAGTAAACTTCTTTCACATGTGCATGGGGAAATTTCTATTGGAATATCATGCCCTTTGGACTCAAAAATGTTGGTGCTACATATTAGAGAGCTGTCACTACTATATTTCATGACATTATGCATAAAATAATGGAAGATTATGTGGATGAAACTCTAGCTAAAAGCATGCACTGGGAGAAACATCTTGCAGATCTAGGTCCTATACTAGATTGCATGGAACAATTCAGTCTAAGGCTCAATCCTAAGAAATGTGCATTTGGCATAACATCTGGAAAATTGCTTGGTTATATCATCTCTGCCAAGGGCATCAAAGTGGATCCTGTGAAAGTACAAGCTATCATGGAAATTTCACCACCAAAGAATATAAGACAAATGAGAAGACTTCAAGGCTGACTACAGTCTATCTGATGCTTTATCTCACAACTGGCGAACAATTCATAACCATTCACCAAGACTTTACACAAGGGTGTGACTTGCCAATGGAGCAAAGAATGTGATGAGGGGTTCTAACAAATTAAATAGTATCTTGTGAACCCACCAATCTTGATGCCTCCTATTCATGGAAAGCTGCTTATACTTTACATCTCTGCTACAGATGTATCATTAGGTATCCTATTGGCTCAAGAAGATCAACACAACAAAGAAAGGGTTATCTATTACATTAGTAGAACTCTGGTCTCATATGAAACAAAATATTCTACTCTAGAGAAGGCTTGCATTGCAGTGGTATTTGCTTCACAAAAACTGTGACACTATATGCTAGCTCATACTACACGTCTAATTGCTAAAATTGATCCTCTAAAATATTTGCTCAGTAAAGCTACCCTCATAGGTAGACTAGCTAAATGGGTCATGCTTCTCAGAAAATTTGATATTGAATATGTAGAAAGAAAAGACATTAAGGGATAGGCAATTGCAGATCAATTGGCAGAAGCACCTCTAGTAGATCATCAACCATTGGACATTGAATTCCCAGATGAGTCCATATTACTTTTCACACATAGATCCTGGACTATGTTTTTGATGGCTCATTTACCCAACAGGGGTCATGTGTTGGGATACTATTCATTATACCTCAAAGGTACTCTTTACCAAAAACATATAAGATGTTGTTCCCTTGTACAAACAAACTTGTTGAGTATGAAGCCTTAATCAATGGTATGAAGATCACCCTTGAGTGGCGAGTAGACGAACTCAATGTCCTTGGAGATTCACAGTTATTCATCAATCAAGTAAATGATATCTATCAAACAAAGGATGAAAAGCTGGTGCCTTATAAACGGTTGGTTAATGACCTCAAAAAGTATTTTTCTCACATCACATTTCAACAAGTTCCAAGGGTAGATAATAAAGCAATAGATGCCATGGCTACTCTTGCTTCCATGCTACAGATGCTAGAAAATAATTTCAACATGAATTCCTAGTGGAGACGTTATGCTACCCAGCCTATGAATCCCCTGATTCCTAGATGATCTGTTTTGTCATTGGACATGACTCATCTTGCTACCATCATATCTTTTCCTACCTTCATGACCAGATTTTTCTGGACACTTACACCCGGAATGAGAAATGTCACTTAATCTACAGTGCTTCATGGTTTGTCATCATAGCTAACGACTTGTATAGGTGTGGTCTAGATGGTACCCTCCTTAGGTGTTTAGAAACTGATGAGTTCAAACGTGCGTTAGTAGAGGTGCATGAAGGCATCTATGGGTCTCACTCTAATGGCTTGACATTGGCCCATAAACTTATTAGAATTGGTTACTATTGGCCAGATATGGAAAAAGAAGCTACACAATTTGCTAAGTCTTGCAAACAGTGTCAACTACATGGTAATCTGATTCATGCTCTGGCCAAGGAGCCTATTCCCTTTGTTACTTTCTAGTCATTTCAACAATGGGCCTTTGACTTGGTGGGTCAGATTTATCCCTTGTCCTCAAATGGACATAAGTTCATCATCACCGCTATAGACTATTTTACCAAGTGGGTGGAGGTAGTCCCTCTCACTATTGCCAATGGCAAATCAGTAGCTATGTTAATTCTCAACTACATCATCTGCAGGCATGGTGTACCCTCAATAATAATCACTGATAATGGGGGGCAATTCAAAAACAAGGATTTGACAGAGCTATGCTCTAAGTTTAAAATTACTCAGCATTGGTCTTCCATCTATTATCCTCAGGGTAATGGATAGGTAGAAGCATCAAACAAGACAATCCTTAAAATCCTGCATCACACAGTGCACAAATTCGGACGAGATTGGCATCTTTAGATCAATCCAGCTTTCTAGGAATACATGACAAGCATAAGAACATCGACAGGGGCAACTCTCTATGCTTTGGTTTATGGAGCAGATGCTGTGTTACCAATTGAGGTTGATATTCCTTCTCCATGAGTCTCTCTGAAGGGCCTCATTACTAATGAAGATAATAGAATATCTCAGCTACAAGAGCTAGAACTACTTGATGAACATCGACAAGTGGCGTTCGATCACCTTAGAGCATACCAAAAAAGGATGTCCAAGAGCTATAACAAGAAGGTTAGACCAAGGGATTTCCAAGCGAGTGACCTCATTCTGAGGGAGAACCCTAAGAATCAACAACATCGGACCCAGAAAGGAAAATTTGAACCAAATTGGCTTGGTCTGTTTGTTGTCACTGCAGTGTTTGGGTTTGGTAATTATCAAATTTATACTACTGAAGGAGAGAAACTCAAAGATCCCATCAACGCTCTTCATCTGAAACATTTCTACAGCTGAGACATCTTCAGTATGCTCATGTATATAGTAAAGTCTTGAAAACATTCTAAAAATCTAAAAAATTCCTGAAAAAATGATCAACTTAGTGAAAAACTAGTGATAGGCACTTTGATGTATCTCCAAAAAAATTATATATTCCAAAAATAAAAAAAAAATAAAAAATTGAAAAATACAAAAAAAAAGAGAAAAATAAAAAAAAGTGTCATTGATGAAAACTTGGCAAACAGGCGTCATGGTAGCAAAAAAAAAGAATTTTTGCCAAGAAGGTGAAAACCTGGTAAATAGGTGCCTCTTGTTCCACATTGCTCTATCTATCGCAACACCACTTGGCTTTATGCATTTGCTTTCCTGCATTGCTCCTTTCCTTCTTGTATTTGCTTTTCCGCATGCTTTTAATTACCCATCAAGACACCAACTTACATGGATTGAAACTGGTCATACTCTCAGGGAAACCTCCTAGTATAGGGGGCACTATCCTATTACCTTTTGCGGATCTATTTTGTGACAGTCACTAGTGGTTCTCACTGCGTCTGCCTACTGTCGCTTAGCTTATACTGAGTTCTCTCTTCTTGAGAATCTCCCTAACATCAGTCACCAGTGGTTCTCACTATGTCTGCCTATTGAAGTGTAGCTAGTCCTATGATCTCTTCACTTGAGCATCTCTCTCGCATTAGTCACCATTGGTTCTCACTGCGTCTATCTACTGTCACTATACTATTGAGATTGCTCACATCCATTATAGTTGGATTTTGTGCTCAAACGCTCTATCTATTGATACTCGGTCTTGACGTTTCTTTGCTTTAGCTTGTACATAGCTTTTGGTCACTTTCGTGACACTCTGGTTCCTTTGCAAACCCTTCTGACTTGATACTCATTCAGTGACATACGCCTGGGGGAAACCAAATCTAGTTTGTCCTCACAACATATGTCAAGTCAATCATCATTACTTGGGGGAACGAGTCCCCAATCTGATTGCATCTTTTGTTTACACCTGAGTTAGTAATCTTGTCACCTCTCAAGGACAACTTGCTACTGACACAAACTGGTGTTTTTCAACACCACCATAAACAATGTTTTTTAACACTATCTTTGGGGCACATCTATGTTTTTAACACACATCAGATATCTCAAATGTAAACATCTATTGATAACAATCAAACACAATGCACTCACTAGCACAACGGTGTCTTTCAACACCTCATACACATATACATTTGTAAACTTAGAAAATGGCTGAGCTATGCTTGAAACTTTCTTTTTATGTTGTCTATTCTCATGAATTTCATTGATATTTTCTTTGTCTACTACTTGTTGGTGTAGTCCCGATGATCCGGCAACGTCAAATAAATAGGGTGTATGTGATAAGAGCTCCCATGTTAAGGTGGAAAAGCCTCACATCCCTCGATCTTTTTTATTTGCACACCATGGTGAGGTTGGTACTATCTCCTTGCCTATTGTTGCTTTGTTTGTTATTTCTTTGTTTGTTTATGCATGATCACACTCATGGTTATCTTGGCTTTGAATGCCTTGATACTGGTGTACTCTTGCAACATTAACTGAAAACAATGTTCAGGTCATCTTGGCTTTTATGCCCTAGTGCTTACGTTTGTTTCCTACATCTTATCCGATGCAAGTCATATTCATATCCTTATGGTTGCATTGTGGCACCAGTAAGGGTTGTATCAACTTCGCTATTCCAAAAAAAATCAAAAATTCTCAATGATGATGATTTGAAAATGGGTCTCACAACCATCTCCTAGAATTGCACTTTCATATTGCATCTAGCATAGGATTGCATTTTCATTCTAGACTTGCGTTGTGGAAGAAATCTGGTGTTCTCTTCATTGCGTTCTCCTAGGTTCATACATTGGGGAGTTCTTCTTCACTGTCATGGTTTCATCATGACTGCACAAGTGTTCGATCCTCACTCTCGATTCTTCACATGTTCTTTTGGTTAGCATTCATCGTCCTGCATGAGATGTTAGTACCATATACATTACACATTCACAACTCATTATTATCTACACATTGCATTTTCATATTCTCATTCATAACTGCATTCACATCTATCATTTACATACATACATACATATTTTCATCTACATCAACATGTGCATCGCCTACACTCATTTAAAACATCTAAGCATATAGGAAACATCTCATAAAAGACAAACATGACACATGTGATGATACCAAAAGATGAGCTCATATATATATATATATATATATATATATATATATATATATATATATATATATATAATGTGTCAATACAAATACAAAATGGTGCTACAAATACATGGATGCCAATGCATCAGATACATCCTATGATCTCATCTCTAAATATGTCATACTCTGGCCTTCTCCCTCATCACCTAGAGGAGGTGGAGGTGGAGGCATATCTAGTGGAGGTGGTGCATATGCACCCTCCAACCCTCTAGCATAGATCAAAAATCTGGCAACTTGTGATGCCTCGTCAGGCACCACCCCTATATAAGATGCATAGTAGTAGGCCACTCGGGTGGTCTAATGTTGGATGTCCTCCTGAGCTGTCCGCAATTGCCCTCAGAGATCCTGCACCTCTCGATCTCTATCTAAAAGTCATGCATCTCGCATGGCTACCTGTACCGTCAAGTCTCCAACCTTTTTGGTCAGCTTCTTGATCCTCTCCCTCGCTCTGCGTAGGCCTCTTGTGTCTGGGGCAGTGCATCACCCTGTCCTGGCTCTTGTGCTGGCTGATCCTCCTGCATCAGGTCCTCCTGTGGGACCTCTTGCTACTCGGCCTGATCCTGTATGTCCTCCAGCTGCATGGTCATCCTCCTCCTACTCTGCTTCCTACTACCACTGGCACCGGGATCTATCCTCATCTCACATGCTGGTATGTCCACCTATACTGTATGTGGACGCAACACCAGCTATGGTCTCTGTGGTGGTGGAGCCAAAGGAACCTATTGCTGGACCACCTATGGAGGTACTACCTGTCCTCGGCTTGCCAGCTTGACTGGATCTGTGAATCTGGGGAATGGGTGGGTCACAAAGTGATCCTGATACTCTGCGGTCATGCTGCCATCTGCCACATCCCTCAGGTAATCCCATTGTATCAAGACTAATGCTCGTATGTCGATCATAGTCCATCCCTGATCTAGCTTTTTCAGCCAACCTCTCCTCACCTCATCTGTAAATCAAGCATATGCAGTATACTCCTATGATATATCCTATGGTCGCCCAAACTAACGCCATACCTGCTTCTACGGGAATCTCTCAATCACAGTGATAGCACGACCAATCATTGCTCGTGAGCAAAACATGTAACTCAGGTGCTCTGCAGCATCATCCCATAGCTCAGTCAATCTCCAGGGTCTCCATTCTACTGCTGCTAGGTCATTAAGCTGGGCTCACCACTGATCTATCTTACCCAGCACTGGCTGAGTAATCATGCCCTTGTACCTATAGATATACAGCTCTAAAGGCCGCCTCAAATCCTCACATATCGGTCAAGTCATGAGAAGATGCTCCCATGCCCATACCTATAGAACAAATACCCCGGTCGCCATACTCTTCACCTCTCGATAGGTAATCTCATGCATCTCATGATACATGTGGGCCAACATGCACTAACCCCATCCATAATGTTTGGGTCAGGCTAACATCTGCTGTAACATCCTTCCCCAGCCACACTCCAAACCACGCTATCCATGATTGGGCATTATATAGCACCCAAGAAAGCATGCTAATACCACTAGAAATCTATGTGTGGGTCCATACACACTAATGAGATCCTCCCACGGGATAGCTCTCCCCATGACTAGGTCATCCTGTAATATCTCTCTCAGTGCCAGTGTCCCGAGTCTCGGCTGCACCTCATACTCCACCCTGGCTCCATAGAAGGGAATCCTCAATATCCTATAAATGTACTCAGGGGTCACTGTCATCTCACCCTGTGGCAGGTAGAAAGTGTTAATTTTTGAATGGAAATGCTCAACAAGTGCTCCCAATAATCCGTGATTTACCTGAATCTCAGGTACAACACATAGAGAGGTCAGGCCCAAACTATCTAGATGCGCTATCTTTGTGTCATCCAACTGTGCCACTAGTCTACTAATGGCTAGGTGGTGTGATCTGAATGCAATATCCGGGAAGTCAACCTGCAAGACATGCAAACAACAGTTCACGATTAGTAATATGAGATAATCAAAGCACAATGAGACAATTAAGCATTAAAGACATCCTACAGACAAGAACAATGCTGATGCAGATGCTATTGGACGCGACATAGACTTATTTCGTATTCTAACTGCTCACTTTTCTCCATGCGAAGAAGCAAATTTTCATGCGAAAAAGTACTCTTTCGCCTGAAGAATTTTTTCAGGCCGCGCGAACTTTGATGTTCACGCGAACTTTGCTTCTTTTTTGAGCGAGAAAACAACCTATTGGAGGGTTTCTCACGCGAAGGTGGGTACTCTCCCGCATGAGAATTCCCGTCGCATGGTGTGAGAAGGCACTTTCTTGTGTGAAATTTCCCTACGGGCCACGCGAAGAAACTACTTCTTCGCGTGAAATCCCGCAGAAAGTTTTCTATAAACGTGACAAAACTTGCAAAAATTGACAGAAATTAATGAAATTTGAAATGCTGGAAAGGTTCATTGACCACTTATCGGAGGTCCGTACCTGGCCGGCCGACTGTGCCTCCTAGATTGCTCGAATTGATGCGTGCTATAGGGGACCACCATTTCGCTCAGAGCTCCATTTACAAAAGTTAAAAGGTTGAAATGATTTAATAATGACCTTTTGGTCCATATATAGGTTTTGACCTAATTTTTCAAAGTGCTCCATTTTGCGTGAAAACTTCACCACTACCTAATTTGACCACTCTGAATCCATTTTCGTGATCAAAATCAAAATGTGACACTTCTATATAGCTCAAAATCGCATTTTAATTTTTTTGGGACCGACGCGATCGGATGCTTGTGTAGTCAACTTTCTGACGTCGCTTTCTTGTCAGAATCATATCTTGTCATCATTTTCTCAAATCTTTGACTTTTTCCTCAAAAGTCAACTATGGTCAAGTCTAGTCAACCCTAGTCAAACTTGGTCAACCAGACCTCGAAATCGCTCAAAATTGATTCTGAATTCTTCCATAATTTATTCTAAGTTCTTCTTGATCTCCGATTCAACATCTATCTACAATTTTTTTCTCTCCATCATCATTATGGCGTGTTATCTTTCCATTTTGCTCCCGAGGGGGCATGATGATTACACCATTGAATCTATTCCAATCAACCTGATATGATATTCAAAAGTCCTCCGTGCTAGGGGCATCTCATCACTTGGGGTATGTTTAGTTTTTTGTACCTCATAGTCAAAACTGGATACTCCACAATCAATAGGTACATCTCTATTCCCTACATCTTGTCATCTTCTAAGTATCTGAGAATTCTAACTCAAATTCTTGAGGATCAAGCTTCGTTCTGGAGATGATTCTTGAAAACTCATCTATTGGGAATCAGGGCATTCTAACCCCGACTCCTAAAAATCAAGCTCCGTTTTGGAGATGATGCTGAATCTCTATTGACTATCTTTTGAGATAGGTATCAGGGCATTCTAACCTTGACTCCTGAAGGTTGAGCCTCATTCTGGGGATAGTCTTGTGAAAGATATCAATATGACCACTGTTTGGGAAATCTAACCTAGATATTGGAGGACTAAGCTTCATTCTGGACATAGTCCTAAAATCTCTATTGACTATATTTTGAGACAGGTATCATGGCATTCTAACCCTGACTCCTGAAGGTTGAGCCTCATTCTGGGGATAGTCTTGTGAAAGATATCAATCTGACCAGTGTCTGGGAAATCTAACCTTGATATTGGAGGACTAGGATTCGTTCTGGAGATAGTCCTAAAATCTCTATTGACTATCTTTTTGGGATAGGTATCGGGGCATTCTAACCCTGACTCCTGAAGGTTGAGCCTCATTCTGGAGACAGTCTTGTGAAAGATATCAATCTAACCAGTGTCTGGGCAATCTAACCTAGATATTGGGGGACTAAGATTCATTCTAGAGATAGTCCCAAAATCTCTCTTTACTATCTTTTGAGACAGGTATTGGGGCAATCTAACCCTGAATCCTGAAGGTTAAGCCTTGTTTTGGGGATAGCCTTGTGAAAGATGTCAATCTAACCAATGTCTTGGAAATCTAACCTAGATATTGGGGGACTAAGCTTCATTCTAGAGATAGTCCTAAAATCTCTATTGATTATCTTATTGGACAGGTATCGGGCCAATCTAACCCTGACTCCTGAAGGTTAAGCCTCGTTCTAGGGATAGCCTTGTGAAAGATGTCAATCTAACCAATGTCTTGGCAATCTAACCTAGATATTGGGGGGCTAAGCTTCATTTTGGAGATAGTCCTAAAATCTCTATTGATTATCTTGTTGGACAGGTATCGGGGCAATCTAACCCTGACTCCTAAAGGTTAAGCCTCTTTCTAGGGATGACCTTGTGAAAGATATCAATCTATTTAGGTATCGGGGACACCTAACTCGGATCCTTGAGGATCAAGCTTAGTTCTGAAGATGAACCTCAAAAACTCTACTTTATTGGTGTCTTGGCAATCTAACCTAGACTTCGGAGAGTTAAACTTTGTCCTGAAGATGGCTCTGAAATCTTCATCAATCGATCTTTGCATCATCAATTTTCAAAATCTATTCTTCTGTGCTTCAGGCATCAGACTATTCTTTGAATCGATGTGCTGCTGGCACATCAATTCAAAGAGGGGCAAAATATAACACCCCAAAATTGACATCTTGCAACCCTAACCAATTTTGTTGAATTTGTCATTCTTCTGAATCATCAAAGTCCTATTGTACTAGGCAATTCTAAGTTTTGACTAACTCTACTCGACCTAAGTGTCAAATGCAGAAAATCCTAAATCTGTATTAATCATATATTATATTTAATTCCTAAATATCTATTAGCTAAACAAACCCTATGATTGAATTAATTTAATTATAAAGTCCTAGCACTTTAATTAAATTAAATTCACCCCTTTTAGCTAAAACACATAAAAAGGGAATTAAATGATATTTAATTGTTAAATAAATATCCTCATTTTCAATAATTGAATTTAATTATTCACATAATTGAGAAAAAACAATTATGAGGTCATATTCTATTTTATTAATTAAATATTGTCAACAAAATCTTCTCTCCTGTTCTGAATTGGAAACTTCTCTTTAACTGTGCTTTAAAGAGAAAGAAAACAATTAAAATCAAATAAAACAGTTAAATCAAAAAAAGAAAACAGTTAAAGCAAAGGGAAAACAATATATTGTTTTCTTTCAAATAAATCTTTCTATTTTAAACTGGCTTTTCTATCTGTTTTATTTCAAGAAGGAAATTTTCTATTTTGATCACCTCTGAGTCTATAAAAGAACTCCCATTCCTCATTCAAAACCCTTCCTAAATTTCTAGTCATATGCATTGTTAGAATACTGAATTGTTGCTACATTCTTAGTTCATAATCTCATATAGAATAATCTCATTTTGCAATAGATTAATTTCAATTTCTAGAATAATCTCATTGAAATCATGGCATAGTTTTAATCTCATTTCTAGTTTAAATGGATCATTTAGATTAATCTTGCATGTTTTATTTCTAGATTAATCATTTCATTGCATTCATGGAAGCATAAATCCTTCATTCTATATTGCTCTATGGTTGCGAGACTCTCATTCTGAGAACTATTTCAAAACCCCATCTGGATAGAAGGCAACAGGTTGAATCATGTAGATAGGAAAGATGAATAATCTCATATTCATTCTTGTGTGCATTTGATGAATAAGGACTATGTTGAAGTGTATGGTTGATTAAGAAGGCCAAATCTACCACATACACTCGTTTCCAGCGGCATGAAATGAATGTTGCTAAAGGTTAGCAAGATGTTAATGCAGTTTCCTATGGATGATATGTAAGCTGCCTAAGATGCAGGATTAGGGGATGATGCTAAATGATAAAAGGATATCCTAAGGACCTAGGATGACTTGATGTAATAAGGGATTATGAGTTTCTTTTCCTAATGTAATTTTGATGATGGCATCAACCTAAGACAAACTTATGGTCTTCAAAAGACAGAATTCTTTGTCAATGCAAACCAACCTTTTTCTCATGGTGATGAGGTTACAAGGACAAAGTTGGATATCCTAAACAATGCATAGCTAAGGAATCTTAGGAAGTATTTGGATTAAGATGTAGGTACTATGCAACTCAAAGGATGTGACACCAAGATTTTTTTTTGGATTTTTGGATTTTTGGATTTTTGCTTGGATAATGTTGGGTTTGATTGATGTTTTCTATGTTGGTTGGATGATGCAATTCCTAAGGATGAGGATAAAAATTAGGTTCCTAAGATGAAAGATAAAAGGAAATAAGAACAGGAGCAATTGGGTGACCTTGTTCTTATAAAAAAACCTTTTCATATTCTACGCATGCATGAATCTCTTTCTTGACGGAATCAAGGATATGTTGATATTGTTTGGTATTGCGAGTAGTATCCTTTTGTTCTATGATCACGGGAGGTGACAGGGTCTTGACTCTCTTATTTATTCTTGGATTTGACATGCCACAGGAACAAATATTTGTGATTGGAAAGTCGTTTGCTGCTGATAGGATCTTGGTTGTATTTTTTCAATGAAAATAACAAGTTTTAATCATACATCAAGGTAGTGACTATGCTAAGTATACCTTGAGTCAAACATGTTCATTCAAATTTTGAAATCAATCCAACAAGGGAAAAAGAAACCTTGAGGAGCAGGGGGAGTGTGTGCAACCTTTGATCAATGTTAAACAAGAAAAAACCTAACTAAGAAAATTGGCTTAGTGTCAATATATTTGCCCACACTGAATATTCCTTCGCCTCACACAAAGTGATATTAGCTTTGTACAGGACTATGCACATTGTGAGTTTTAAAAAGAGACTCAATGCTCGAATCGCATAAGCTCCCTCATGCCACAATCATGCTTTAAATGGCCCTGGGAATACATATGTTGGGTGAAAAATCTTCAATTGATCTGGGTAAGGTCCACTTGGATCGATCCTTGCACAAATATTATGACACTTTCAAAGGTAGATCGGGTAGGATTCCACTTTAACAAGTGTTTAGTAAGTTCATTCGTTCATGAATACCCCTTGTAGTTTCACAAGCAAAATTAAGGTGTATAGCCCTACAAGCACCCAAAATGCATAGTCTCACATGCGAGATTCATACCTCTCAGCCCTACACAAGTTGAATGTACCCCCCTCGTAGTCTTGTAAACAAGATTAAGACCAAGATGGCCCTGCAAGCGCCCAGTCAAGTGTAGTCTTTCTTAGCAAGATTAAGGTAACGAGGCCCTACAAATGAAGCAAAATTAGAGGTAGAAAATATTCATGTCTTCTCTCTCTGGATTGAAAGTGTATCATCTTAAAATGGAAGCACTTCCATGTTAAGAGTGTTTGGCCCTCCTTAGGGGATGTTTTTGGCTTCCATCATATCATCCTCCCGTTTCTGCATCATCTCCTGCTTTTGTACCTATTTAGGACCCTGATTGGGCCTCTTCGGGCACCTTCTATCCCACCTGGCACCTTTTCCAGGGGTTCTGACCCCCTGGGTCAGGGTTGACCTCAATCTTGACCTAGGTCAGGGTCGACCTCGACCTTGGCCTGGGTCCCCCTTTCAAATTTGGAAATTTGTCTGTTGTCGAAAGTCATCCAAAATTTATTTCCCACTTTTGGGTCGGCTGTTTTGGGGTTCCAAAGCAGTAAATCTTAAATTATATTTAATATAGGTCCTCTTCTAGGGGCATGGGTCTAATTGGAATTTAATTCTCCTATGTCAGCCTCCTTAGAAGATTGTGCCCTAGTTTCATATAAAAGGAAGCCT
>MU224210.1:738595-761765 GCA_018584345.1 Thuja plicata
AAGTCTTCCAAGTGCAAAAAGCTCTAACCAAGATTTTGTTCAAGCATCCATTGTTCTACATGTTTTCAAGCTCTCAAGGTGTTCAAGTATTCCTCCTCAAGCATTCAAGCTCTCCATTGAAGATCAATGATTCAAGTTTTCAATCCTTTGAAGGGATTTGGTTCAAGCATTCAAGATTCATCATTCAAACCCTAGATCTAGCCATCATGATGGTGTGATCTTCCTTCAAGATCCTTTGTGCATCCTCAAGACTATTCCACCATCTCTTCAAAGTGGATTTCAAGCATACAATCATGGAGGTTTATGGTCTCTATTGAGTTCATGCTTTCATACTTACATACTTGCATACATTTGAATTTCAATTACATATCTATTGAATATCATAGCTTCGTTGTTAGATTCAATTCTACTACTTGCTAGCATTCTGTACTTTATTGATTTCAAGGTTAATTCCTAAGTCAAACCCCTCCCCCACAACAAAAAATCCTCTTTTTCTTGTAGATACAGGTTCAGGACTGCGGATT
Organism: Thuja plicata; assembly: GCA_018584345.1. Classification (NCBI taxonomy): domain Eukaryota; kingdom Viridiplantae; phylum Streptophyta; class Pinopsida; order Cupressales; family Cupressaceae; genus Thuja; species Thuja plicata. Next base: position 739,120 of record MU224210.1, read on the forward strand.
TGAACCCAGATCTGGATACCCTTTTCGGCTAACTTCCGGGTCCGTGAACAAATTCTTTGTCGGACCTGTGCAGGTCAAGGTCGACATTATTGGGTCAGGGTTAACATTTTTGGGTCAAGGTCGACATTTTTCATAAGATAACAATGGAACGGAAAAATATTTCTGGGTTTTGTTCGTCTCTGCGTTTCCTTTTCGGATCATACTTTGGATTTTCTAGAAACTGAGTACAGACCTCAAAAAAAAACATTCTTTGATCTGCAATATTTCAAGGTTAGTACTTTTCTATCATTCATTTCAATTCAAATCCTTAATCATTCTAAATCTATCACGCATTTACATTCATTCCAAAACACATTTTAAGAGGGAAACCTTGGATCTCCTTCTTTATTCTTATTTCCAATAGATTGATTCATTTATGCATTGATCCTTTTTGGATTGATCAATTTGGATCCTTCCTTTGTGCATTTGAGAATAAAGGGGAATATCTTATTTATCCCTCCACTCTAAACATTAAATGTAAAGGTGATAAGTGATTTGAGTATCAAAACACTCTTAGTCCATAAACATCATTTTTCTCCTTTACATAAAGTATATTTTTATTATAGTGGGGCGGAAGTAGCCGGGTTCGCTTGTTCCCCAGTTGGGTCGTTCCCAAGAGATTGCTCCCTTGGCAGGCCCACTAAAGGTTTAACTTGAAAAAAAAATGGATTGGTGACAAAAAGGAGTCTAGATTTCTGATTTTCCCACAAGGGGAAAAGAGCATACTCTTCTATCCAGTATCATTTTCTCCACACACACACAAGACAAGTTAATTATTTCTCCAAAGATTTATTTTTTTAAGACAAAGCAAGTGAGTCTAGGTTTTTGATCTTCCAAAAAGGAAGAGAGAATAATCCCCTTGAACTTGCTTTGAATTACACAAAAAGATACCCTAGTTAATCTATGTGCCTAAGAAACAAAGAAAATTCTAACAAGCACGATCGTTTGGTTGATTTCAATTAAGGCAACCTACAATAAAAATGTGAGTAATCTTTTGAGTTTATTTCTCTGGCAAGCGGCGCTGCAACACAACTGGTTAGTAAATTGTGAATAGTAGTCTTTGATAAGTGTTATAAGCACAAAAACCACTCAAAAATTTGTTAGAAAATGATAAAAAACTAAGACAGACAGAGTGCAGATGCTAGTTCAAGGCGTAGATGTTGATTCTGTGTTTTTCCTGAAATGACAGAATGCAATGAAAATCCTAGCAAACATAGAAAAGCACAAAAAAACTATACCAGTAGAGACTTCAGTTTGTGAAGAATAGATGCCAAATGGTGATTGACCTAGATCGGGGTTTGTGCAGCCATTGAAACACGAACCAACATTTGTGCAGACGCTGTTGTATCTGCAAGCCAAAGAAAACACAACAAATACAACAAAAAGTTATTATTCTTCCTTCTTCTAGTCTTCAAATAGATCAAAATGACCTATGTTAAAATTGCCCAAAACCCTAAAACCTAATATTCCTTAATGATTATTAAGATTGTTCTTTTTAAATAAATTTTAGCATTATGACTGCTTGCAAAATGGATCTCTGCTAAAAAATAGAATGCTAAAATGCTAAAAATCAACAGAAAACACTATAAACTTGATAAACAAATGGTTAGGGTTGAAATATTTTGAGAAAAAATAGTCTATATATCAGAGACGTTGGTTTAGGTATTAGAGACATCGATTCAGTTCAGACGTCGGATGGTGATTCAGAATAAACCGGCGTTTGTGCAGATGCCTCTACGTAAAATGCAGACACTGATTTGTAAAATTTGACGAAAATGAAAGAAAAGGAGAAAGAGAATAGAATTTTTATAGGGACATGGGTCCCACTGGGTGTGCCAAAATATATACAAGGAAAATATCAGCCTGTAATCATCCACTAAAATAGAAAACCATTAGAGGGTTAGCATTCAAAGATTCAAATGAGATAAAAGCAAGCATAAAAACATAAAAAATATCCTCATATCATCAGATAGAGCTAAAACAAGTGCACCCAAGAGGCATGTTTGATTTGATCTCTTATGGAGGTGTGAATGTGCTCTCTCAAACACAATATTCAAGATTTCACCAAGTGAAAATGCTTAAGATTGATCAAGTGCAACAAAGGATGAATGGAAGAAAGATTCAAGAACTAGTATGGAACACCTAGTCTCAAACTTCTCCAAATGACTAAGCTACCATAGATTTGCATTGCAAAGAAAGAATGGAAACTAAGATTGATTTTACCAAATTGATCCTAGCATGTAATATCTAGGTGATTTAAGCATGAAAGCAATGAAACTAGCAATGAAAATTCTAGCACAATTCTAGCATAATAACAATAACAAAGATGAGAGATGAAATGCAAGAGGAGAAGGCCTCTCTTTATAGATTTAAAAAAATAAATGGATGGTTGAGATTAAGAGGTGGAAGGGAGATGAGTGGCTAGGATTGAGGGTTAGGTTGGAAAAGTCAAAAGGGATTGTGCACATGATTAGAGGTATATTACCTTTTAATCAAGGTTAGGGGATTTCTAGCAAGAGGTGGGATTTGAAAGGAATAAAGTGTTTTTTTATTTAAATTAAGCTTAGAGGAATTTTAGACTTGTGGAGGGATTTTAATAAATATAAATTTATTTTTAAAGGGGAAAATATGGTGGTCTTTAGATAGGGTTTTGAAAAATGGAGATTTGCACATAAATGTAACCCTATGCCTCCATTAATCCTCTTACATTTAATTGTAATTGATAAGGGGTGTAAATTTGGAAATATTTGCAAAGAATAATGGAATTAAATACATACCTCTAAAAAAGAATCTTCTAAACACCCTATCAAACGGTCTTAGAAACTGTTGATGTTCGCAATCCTGAACCGAAACTGTGAGATCTACAAAACCCATAAATCTTTTTCTTTTTTGAGAAAGGTCAATTTTGACCCAAAAATGAATCTCACCTTTGACCCAAAAGTTTTGATTTTGACCCAGAAAAAAATGACGATTCTGACCCAGAAATGAATGTCACCTTTGAACCAAAAGCTCTGATTTTGACCTGTAAAGTTTGACAAAAAACCTGTTTCTGGATCCCAAAAGTTTATCGAAAAGGGTATCTGGATCTACACTCCAATTCGTTGTTCCAAACCTGTCCCTACAAGAAAAATGGTTTGTTTGTTGGGGGGAAGGGGTTTTCCTTGGTCAAACCCCATTTTTGAAATTAACCTTAAAATATAATTGAAGTTGCAGAGATAAACAAAGTAAATGAACAAATTCACCTTGCTTGTATAGAAACCCTTGTGGTAGATTCAAATTTGTGGATCCACAAGTATGTATGCTCCAATCAATTTTATTTAGATCTTCAACACCAATATTGAATGGATCTTTGAATAGGAGGAGGCTTGCATGGATGTGGATGGAGAAATCTTCAACAAGAGGGCTCCATAGAGCTTGAATCCTTCGATGGCTAGCAATGGATCTCATTGATGAATTGAGTGCTTGAATGCTTGAGAGTATATGAATGCTTCAATAGATATTTTTCTTGCTTCTTAGCTTGTCCTTCACACTTAGATTTCACTTAGAGAAAATGAGAGGAGAAAGCTTCCTTACATACAAATCTTGGGCACAATCTTCTAGAGAGGCCTACATAGGAGAATTAAATTCCCATTATACCTATACCCCTATAAGGGAACCTATATTAAATATAATTTCAAGTTTTTTTGCCTCAAAGACCAAAACATCCGACCCAGAAGTGGGAATTAAATCTTTCCGAAGCCCGACACCCAGAAAGTTTGGGATCCTAAAATTTGGACCCTGGGTCAGGGTTGAGGTTGACCTTGACATAGGTCATGGTCGAGGTCGACCTTGACCCTGAGGTCAAGAATCTCAGAGAAAAATTCCAGAAAAGGTAGGAGAAAAGTGGAAAATAGGGCAGAATAAGGGGGAAAAGCCATATCCAAGTCAAAGACCCATAAGGTCGACCTTGGCCCTGAAGTCAAGAACTTCAAATCTGCAGACTAGGGTGCCAAAAATAGGCTAGAGAGAAGTGGAAAAGAGGAAAAATAGGGGGAAAAGGCAGATCCAAGTCAAAGACCCATTCAAGGTGCTTGACATGACCCCAAACCAATTACTCAGAGGGCTAAACAAGTCCAAAATGGAAGTGCTTCCATTTTCTGACGATACCTTATTAAAAGGAGGATTTTTGAGGGAAATATATTAAATAAAATACATTAGGATAGTATTTATAAAATATGTAAATACCATAGATGAAACTATTTAATTAATTTAATTAAATAGTTAGATGAACAAAAGGGAATTTTATATTAATACATAATATTAATATTTTTGGACGTCTACAATAACAATCATATAATAAAACTTCATAGGATCATATTAGGTGTCATTTAATATTTTGCATCTTGCAATTAATATTTGTAGTAGAGTAGTTATATTTACTATCTCCAAACTTTACCCCACATTGGTTGTTGTTGGTGTAATTTATTATTCACCTAATTACACTTTACTTAAGCTTACTTAGGATAATGCATACATAATATTTTGCATTTGAGACACTTAGGATTTTTCACCTTTATTTGCACATGGTGTAGGAGAAATTCCACTTTAAGTGGTCATAGTTATTATCACATTCCACTTTTTGTGTTGTCTCCACTTTTACTACACTTATCACTTCTTATCCTTCACATGTTGCACATACTTCATTGCATAATGGATGATGATTAACCTTTGGTGTACATGTGATTCCACCTTTTTTGGTGATAAAGTATCTCCTCCTTATCATGGTCTCTCCTTGCCTATATAATTAGACGCATCTACATTGCACTTATTCATTATTGGTTGATCAATTTCAGTTGAGTTGAGTTATTGCATCATTGAGGAGAATACAGTTTATTCATTTTCATATTGGCTCTCTTTATTTTGTGTTAATCATTGGCCACTATATATTGTGTTGTTGTTATTGAAAAATTCTTAAATGGTATCACAGCTTATGGAGTGCCACTGTGTAGTCTACTTGGAGAGATCTTGGTACATATAAAGGAGGCATTTTTATAGATCTAAGGAGCAAAATTTTTTAAGAGAACTTTATGCCAAATTGGAGATCACCATTGCATCTAGGAGACTATTTCAATGAACTTTGACAATAGATTTGTCTATATTGGACAAAATTTGTTTTGGGGTTAAAACACTTTTAGCAGAATGAGTCATACGACCTGATCTACTAACTATGGTACAAGTTATTTAAAAAATAATAACTATCTAAAATTTGGTAATTTTATCAGTTGGTTTTTTGAAGAGATGTATTTCTTTCAAAAAAATTATGGGTCGATAGAGGCCCCAACCACCTTTTTTGTTAGTATTTCACTTAAGATATACCACAATCAACAAAACTGTACAAAACTAGTTGGTTACCGCTGAAGCAACGAAAAGAGTAATCAATGAAAGGCTGGACCAAAAAGACTATCAGAGTTAGAAGCCACCATATCTACCTATGGTTCACCTCATCATCTGTGCATTTGTGTATATATAAAAAAAGGGTTACCATATTGCACTAGATGTAGGACTAAATATTCCCAAGGCCATTGATGACTATTTTCCATTAAGAAAACCCATTCAAGAGTCCCAGTCAATGGACACGACATCAATTTCACAATCAATATGAGTCGATGTCATCATCACTCATTAAATTTGATTACCCCTTAACTGTCATTTTATGGGCTTGTTGACTTTTCAAAGATGGTCGGTTCACCATCAAATTTATCCTTATTATTTGCTGACATCAATAGGGTTTAAAATTTATCCCCCTTCAACATTTGAGTTTTTAGTTTTGTAGTTCAACTTTGAAGGCTCATAAATTTCTCATTTTGAGACCATTTTCACTGCAATTGTTTTTTATTTGGGGTAGAAAATCATGAACTTCACTTTGGTGGTGTTATTTTCTAATTTTGGTGAACATATTTTTCACAATTCTTAGTTTTGGTGACTGTACATATCCAATCCTCAATTCTACAAATTTTAAGGCTCCGTTCAAGCATATACAAACACATTTTGAGATGTCATGTTTTGAAAGTGTATAATTTTTTGTCTCCTTTTATAATTTTCTATCAGTTTGTAACCATTATAAACAGAAGCATCACTTTCAAAACTTTATGTTTTTTGGCCATTTATGATCATTATAATGCTAGGATTTTATTTGGATCCTTAGCAATATTGATTTAAGTTTGTTTTGGCACCATCAAGGCAGTTAAAACCATCAAAATTAGAAGTGCACTTTGCTCTTGTTTGGCAAGTGCCAATTGTACACGCACTATATATAAAGTGCCAAAATGATTAACTATTTGTTTGTTGTGATGGGGGTTTCTTTGATTAAGTGAATTGGGGGGTGACTTGTGTGATTGAACCTCTTTTTATTTTGTGCTCTTTTATTTCCATTATGGGTTCTCCTAAATTTCTTCTTTTAACTCCACATAACTATGCAACATGGAAAGATAATGTATGGAGCAATTAATGGAAAAAAGGTTTGAATCATTTTGATGGAACAATAAAAGAACCTATCATACCCTAATGTTTATGCTAATATAAAAATTAATGGCTCATCAAAATATATATGGATATAGGTACTTTGAGAAAATATATTTCTCCGGTCTCATTTTTCATATTGTCAAATGTAAAAATATCAAGGAAGCGTGGAATAAACTCAAAGATTTGTATGGTAAAGTGGATGAGATTAGGGGATACGCACTTGAGGGAGAACTTCTCAACTTGGATCCTAATAACTTAGAAACAATTCAATATTTTTAATATATTAAATGAGCTTAGAGGACATCTTAAGGATTGTCGTATTGACAAGAAGGATGCACAGTTAGTTTTAAGCATTTTGAACAAGCATCCTTCATAATATGAAATTTTTGTTTCTATTTTTCAAAATCATTAGTTAATAATGGAAAGTGCATACACTATGCCCACATTTGGTGCCTTCACAAAAAAAATTATGTTAGAGCAATCAAAATTGATGAGTGTGGGGATTCTCAAGTCTTTAAAGTATAAAGTTTTAGTGGCTAATCATGGGAATCAACCAAATTGAGGAAAGGGTCCTCAATTGAAGCAGAAGCATGGTAAACCAAACCAAAAACAAGAGAGAGCACAATCAACCTCCTCAAATCAAGGTAATTATTTACCATATTTTAACACAAAGGTAAATTCATTTAGGAAGGAGAAACCGCCTTGTACATATTGTGATAAATTTCATCATGATGAGCATCATTGCCACACAAAGTAGATTGATTAGTTGAAAAATATTATCAACAAGAACAACATAGATTTTTGAAATTATTACAAAGATAATGATTCATCACCTTACACTTCCTCATAGTAAAAAGGAAAAGGGAAATCATTTGTGGTAACTACAAGTTCTTCACAAGAATGGATACTTTACTTGGGTGTCACTCAACACATGTGTTCTTCAAAGGAGAAATTTTCTTCATTGGAGCTATCTAAGGTACCTCACATTCTCATAGGAGATGATATACAAATGGAATTTGAAGGCAAAGGTTTGGTATCCATGTATGATGGATCATTTGAGAATGTTCTACATGTTCCTAACTTGAACACTAATCTCCTTTCAAATTACCAAATCACTCATTATGTAGATGGAATGAAAGTTAAGTTTCTACCTGATTCAGTTATGGTAAAAGAACTTAAGGATGATGCTTTAGTTTCTATGGGAAAAGATGATCATAACACAAGTCTTTACTCATTCTTACACTTTGTTCCTGATTCACCTTCTACCGCATTGTTTACTCACTCAAATTTAGAAATCAAGTTATGGCATGAACAGTTTGGACATCTTAATTACTGCTATCTTCAACAACTAAGCTCCAAGTATATGGTCATAGGTCTACCTCCTATTATATTTTTAGTTGGTGTATGTTTAGGGTGTTTTATGAAAATCATCCAAAAGATAAGTTTTATAAGGGAAATTCATGGAGAGCTTAATAAGTTCTTCAACTAGTTCACATTGATGCAGTAGGTCCCTTTCCAGTGTCATCATTTGACAAGGCTTTCTATGTCCTCCCTTTCATTTATGACTTCTCTTGATTCACATGGGTATACTTTATTGGTTACAAGAGTGAAGTGTTTGACATATTTCTATCCTTCAAGGCTCATATTGAGAAGCAATCAAGGAAACAAATTGAGATCCTTTGCACAGACAATGGAAGAAAATATGTGAACTCTATACTTGAGGACTTTTTTACACTTGAGGGAATTGATAGTCAACAATCGATTGCATACACTCCATAACAAAATGGTGTTGTAGAGAGAAATAATAGAACCCTTAAGGAGATGGTTAGCTTCATGATTTATGTTAAGTCTCTTGATCTTCTTTTTGGGCATAAGCTATTGTATGGGGTAAAATATGCAAAAGCTCAAATACAGGATTAATAGCACCATACTAATCAAAGAATGAACTAATACTCAACATAAAGCCCCACAAACAACATAAATGAAATCTAATCTATTGGAAATCAAATAAGAAACTAAGTGCAAACCTATTGATTATTCAAGCTTCTGTTGCTTCTCTCTTCTTCTCTTGAAAGGTTATTTAAAGGTTATGTTGGTTCTTGACAGATCAGCTATGCCTATCTTTTGATCATTTGTACAAGGTTTTGGGACCTTTCAAATCCTTCTTTTACTTAATCAAAACAATGCTTTGACTTGGAAGATTCGAGAAATATGATAAAATGATTGATGTATATTGATCGCAATTAGCTCCAAAGCCTGCATAAAGATTGTGCTTAGAAAATTTGATCTTGATTTCATCTCTTTTCAAATGAGAAAGAAGAAGGTTCATATAAAGATTTCAGACTGATCGACGGTTGAGATTGATCCTGTGAAAGCAGACTGAATGGATGAGATAGTTAGAGATGGAGTGAAGATGAAGAAATTCCTATTTTGAGGAGAAAAAGAAAGAAGACAATACAAATGGAGAAAATCAGATTCCAAAAAGCAATTGATTTTTTGATTAAAAGAATGATTTTCAATTTCAAATTTTGAGGATAATTAAATGATTTTATTGATTTAAAACTCTTTTATTTTCATAATTTTCAATTCCTCGTAAATTTGTTTTTTTATCTAGATTTTGGAAGATTTTAGAATTAATACTGAATTAAAAATTCAATTTAGAAGAAAGAGGAATTAAATCTAAATTACATAAAAATTAGTCAGAAAATGAATTAAATTAATTTTGGGTTATTAATTTAATCGAGAAGAAATTATTAACTAATTTAAATAATTATTGATATTTATTTAAACTATGGGAATTCAGAAATTGAATTTAATTAATTGATAAAGATCAATTAATTAAGGTTAAATTAATTAAATCAGATTAATTATTTAATTAATATTGAGAAATGTTTAAATGATGAAAAGATTAGGACATAGCCGAATTAAGATGATTAATTAAATAATTAAAGAACCATTTAACTAAAAATAAGAATAGTTAGTAGCTAAATGTGAACTCGCAAGTCTGTCCATTTTTGGGTGTCTACATTTTTCCCTCTTTGATATTGATAGGGAGACTCCAAGTTCTACTCATCTTCTTTTCTTTCTTGAACTTTTCACCATTATGTTCCTAATCTAGGACTCCTAATCATTAAGATGTTACTCCACTAGTCTTCAATTTTTCCATATAAATGACTTATCATCTCATCTTTGTCTTTTCCTATTCTTTCCAATCTTCCAAGACACTCTTGCAGGAGTTCAAAAGATCTCTAAACATTTCAAATTTCCTAATCCCAAATCCATTCTACTTTCTCAACTAGGCAATTCTTCATCGCTTACATAATTTGATAGTTTTAGGCCTACTAGGCTTGTAGGTCTCAATTAGCCCTAAGTTTGAGGTTTTTGGGCTCTAACTCAAAAATATTGAAACAACCTACTAAAATCCTCACCATTCTGGATGCCCTTTTTTAAACCCTAAAATATTATGTAGGTCTTGGCTCTTTAATCTTCTATACATGTCCAAGCCCTAAACCACCATTATAGGCCTAATTACTCCCTTTTTTTGGTATTTGGTCTCCAAAACACCATCATATGGATTCAGAGGGTCTTCTCCTCAAACCCAAGATTTTTCTTGATCTCTATGAAACCTATTATAACTTGGATTATATTTCCCAATCCATTCGTACAAGAAACAAACTTTACAACTTAAAAATCCCTAGTCGGGCTTTCACTGTGCCCACCTAGGGTATGCTCTCAAAATCTTGGTTTTGAGTTTCCTAAATTGTCACAAAAATAAACATACTATACACAGCCTCCATTTAAATACTTCCAATGTTTTTGAAGATCCCATGCTAGATTTTCAAGATGGAGGCATTCTTTTACCAAGACCCCAAAACTACCAGAGATCACAGTTTCAAGTCTTGATTTTTATTGAAACTAAAAAATTGAACAAAAATAAAACTACCAACCAAAAAAATAAATTAAATACTATATTTTAACTATTTACAATGAAAATAAGCTAGATTCAATCCATAAAACACAAGTTTTGTATTCTACAACCAGACTATGCATAATTCTCAGAAAATTGGCAACTATATTATGAGAGTAAAATTGTTCCAAAAGGCTTCCAACCTTCATATAGTACATTTTTAGGTTTTATATATTCCTCCTCCACATGCATTAATCCATTGTATGAGCTCTTAACTGATTTCTTGCAAAAATGCCCTAATTTATGCAAATGTTGTCAAGCAACTTTTACAACTTTGCCACTACCAATGCGTTGACCCAATCTATGGGTGTAGAGTGATGTTTAAAGACTCCATGAAAATATTCAATACTAAAACATTACTCCCTAATCATTATGACCCCATTTTTCATGGTGTTCTCACATTAGTCCTATGTGTCCATTGAGCAATTTCAAGACAAGTTACAAACATTAATTAAAACCACTTCACACTCCTTCCTAACCAACCTAATGGACTCAAAGGAACCCTTATTCCTACCATGACCTTCACAAGGTCTTACAAGAACCAAAATTTGAGGGATTATCACATACAACCCCTAGGTGAAAAGAGTATTAGGTCGATACCTAGCTTCTTGAAATCTTCTTCAGGGGTCCAAGTGGCTTTAGAATCAGAGAATCCACTCCATTTGATAAAATGCTCCATATACATTTTGTGTCTGGTTTATTTGGAAACTCCAAACCCCAAAAATTTCTCTTCTTGAGGTTTGGGTAGTCTAGACACTTTGTGTAACTTAGAGTCCATAGGTGGAATAGGAGGTGTCTCAGTAGTGTTCTCCATACTGGTACATTTATATGCAACCAACTCTTCTATATTAAAGATAGGAGATAAGGCTATGTCTTCAAGAAAATCAATCTTGTTAGCATTAGAACCATATTTCTCCAGGATTTTACAAGGGCCAAGTCTTCTCATCTGCAGCTTTCTAGGAACCCCCTTGGGTAAAATTTATTTGGTCATATGAATCAATACTAAGTCACCCACCTGAAACTGTAATTCCTTCTTCTTTATATTCACCTTGTCTTTTGTATCTTGGGTATTCTCTGTCAAATTCTGTCTAACCTGGTCATGAACTTCCCTCATTGACTAAGAAAAATCCTCTACATAAGCACTTCTATTATCTAATCCTGTAATGTCTCTAAGATCCATCACACCCCTAGGTTGTATGTCATAAACAATTTCAAATGGACTCTTTCATGTTTTCCTATTCACTATATCATTATAAAAAAACTTAGCTTGGTGAATGAATTGGTCTCATGCTTGACCATGTTCCTTAGTTAAACATCTTAAGAGATTGTCCAAACTTTTATTAACTAATTTTGTCTTCCATCTATTTGGAGATGGTATGCAGACCCAAATGAGAGGTTACTACCAAGTCTCTTCCACAAAGTTTTCCAAAAATGGTCAATGAATTTAGAATCTCTATAAGACACAATACTAATTGGAAAACCATGAATCCTAATAACTTCCTTAAAAAACAAGTTTTCAATTTGACAAGCATCATGAGTTACCTTACAAGGGATGAAGTGGGCCATTTTTCTAAATCTATCCACAAAAACAAAAGAACTATCACATCTATTTTTGTTCCTAGGCAACCAAAGACAAATTCCATGCTAATGCATTCCCATGGCCTATCAGGAATGATAAAAGGATGATATAGGTCTACATTGGAGGAAGTGCCCTTTTCTCTTTGGAACATAACACAACATTCCACATACTTTCTTATGTCCTTTTGCATATTAGGCCAATAGTAAAACCTTTGTACTAACTCCAATGTCTTATTTAAGCCAAAGTGCCCTCCTAGGCTACCATTATGCTTCTCTTGGATTAAATTTTCCCTCATTGACCCTCTAGGAACACACAATTTTCCACATTTAAATAAAATTCCATCGTGCAATGTGTAGTCTTCCTAATCACTATGAAAATGATTTTCAAAACTTTCACATACCTGATAACCTACAGAAAAGTCTTCATCCTCTTTGTACAATTCCTTGAAACTAGCAATCCCTATACTTTGTCACTCGATCTCTTGAACAGTCACTTCCCTCCTTCTGAAATAATCAACAACCTTATTGTTTTGACCCTTTTTATGTTTTATAGTAAAGGTATATGACTATGAATATTCTACCTAGTTAATGTGTCTATGATTTAGCTTGGCTTGAGAGTTTAGGAAACTCAAAGCTTAGTTATCTATATAGACCACAAACTCCTTTAGCAAGAGATAGTGCCTCCATTTTCTTAGAGATTCAAAAAGAGCATATAACACCAAATAATATGATGAATACTTTATCTTTTCTTCATTAAGTTTTTCACTGAAAAAGGCCACAATTCTACCCTCTTGACTTAACACTGCACCTACTGCAAAATTTCTTGCATCACATTCAATTGTGAAGAGCTTGTCAAAACTAGGTAACACCAAGATAGGTTGAGTGTTCACCTTCTACTTCAAGACTTCAAACCCCTTATTTTCTACTTCTTTCCATTGGAACTTAGTCTTAGTACCTCCTTTTATGGTATCTAGGATAGGTGAACATATTCCACTAAAGTTCCTGATGAACTTTCTATAAAATTGAGCCAATCCATGGAAGCTTCTCACTTCAGTAGCTATCTTGGGTGGAGGCCAACTAATAATTTCTTCTGCTTTTGATGAGTCCATTTTCAAATCACCTTGTAAGACTACAAATCCAAGATACACTAATTCCCACTTCATAAATTCACACTTGTCCAAATTTATGGTTAGCTTTTCATCATGTAATTTCCTCAATACAATTTCTAGATGTTCAATATGCTCTTCTCTTTTTTTACTAAAGATCAATATATCATCTAAATAGAAAACTACAAACTTACCTATATACTCCTTTAAGACTTCAGTCATTACCCTCCTGAATGTGCTAGGGGAATTTTTCAGCCCAAATGGCATAACCAACCACTCGTATAACCCCTCTATAGTTTTTAAAGTTGTCTTCCACTCATCTCCCTCCTTGATTCTTATATGGTGATAGCCACTTTTAAGGTCTATCTTGGTAAATTACTTTGCACCCCATAAATATTCCATAAGGTCTTTAATTCTTGGAATGGGGAACCATTATCTGATAGTGATTCTATTAATGGCTTTCGATTCAGTACATAACCTCCATGTTCCCCCTTTCTTAGGTGCCTAGACAATGTGGAATACACAAGGACTAATACTCTTCCTAGTGAATCCACTATCTAGGAGTTCTTGAACTTGTTTGGCCACTTCTTCATTTTGTTGAGGTGTCATCTTATATGTTGCCTTATATGCAAAAGAAGATCTTGGTATAAATTCAATCTAATGACTTATATCTCTCTGTGGTGGCAAAGAAGCAGGTGTCCCATCACTCACTATGTCTCTAAATTCATCCAACAAAGCTTGCACCTCTTATGGTATTCCCACCTTTCTTCCTACCTTCTCTTCCTTCGGCTTCAGTACTAAATAAAATCCTACCCCATCACCTTCCTTCACGGTATTTAAAACTCTTTTTCCCCAAATAATTGTACTTTAGGGCCAGTAGGTTTAACTTCTTCCTCATCTATGATGGATTGAATCCTAAAGGTAACCCCATCCTTCTGAAATGCATAATAATTCTTCACTCCATCATGGATTTCTTTCCTATCATATTTCCATGGTCTACCTAGTAATATATGATAGGCATCCATGGGTAACACATCACAAAGCACCTTATCCTCGTATCCCCCTATGGTAAATTCTATCCAAGCCTGTTCATTGACTAGTACATGTTGTCTCTTGTTCAACCAAGTGACTCTATAGGGATTAGTATGAGAGATTCTCAGCAATTTTAACTTCCTAACTGCTTCCTTTGAGATAATGTTATCTGTGGAACCTGATTTAATGAAAACTTTACATACCTTGCCCAAAAAATTTATCTTCATTTTGAAGAGTGACCTCCTCTGGCTTGGTTCCTCCTTTATTTTCTCTTTGATCAGGATTCTCCTCAACATGATATTTTCTCCAACCTCTGAATCAAAATTAACCTCTAGTGGTTTTACACTTGCATCATCTTCTTAGATATAATTCACTCTTTTATCCCCTCCTTGGGATGATGAAGCCTTCTCTGGATATCTAAAGGAAGGGTGTCCAATTTTACCATAATTGTAACACTTCATGGTGGAGAAGTAGGATTCTCTTCTTGACCCTCCAGACCTATCTCTACTACTATAAGATCCTCTTCCTTCTGTAGCTTTCTCTACCACTGGAATCCCCACTCTGCTCTGTCAACTTGGATTTACCTTGGGACCTCTGGTTTTTTCTCCTTCCACCAAAACCACCTCTCTATCCTCTTCCATCTCTGCCTCTTCCTCTACCTCTGTGATTCTTCTCCTACTTCCTCTACCTCTGGTCTTTTCTTCCACTTTTAGAGCCCACTGATAGCACCTATGTACTGCAGTGGGACTAAAAAAACTAATCTCTTCTTATATGTTCCATCTTAGACAATTCAAGTATCTTTCCACCTTGATACTCTCCTCCTCTACAACACCAAACTTCAAACACAGTTTTTGGATTTCCTGTGGAGGCAGTGACATCAAGGTCTCTCTACCTCAAATTTCATCTTTTCTATGCAACTAAATTTCATAATCTTTTGGTATGTAAGTTTCCTTAATCTTTCTTACTATACATTTCCAAGTAGAAATAGGATTCTTTCCCTCCTTCCATCTCTCTATTTGGATAAATTTCCACCAATTTAAAGAAGTTCCTCTTAGCCTAGACTTGGCTACCTTCACCTTTTGTGCCTCACTTACATCATTACACTCAAAGTGATTTTCTAGACCGTTGATCCATTTCATCACTTTATCTAGTTAAATATTTCCACTAAAGAGTGGCACCCCTTCTAATGTATTTCCTCCCATGGCTTTGAGAGCTCGAATAAAGGGTTCTTCTTGTAGAACGAGGTCTGCTTCAGAGACTACATCTTCCTCTGCTATAGTTTTTTTAACACAGTGTCAAGTCTTGATTTTTATTGAAACTACAAAACTGAACAAAAATGAAACTATCAAGCACATAGAGGAATTAAATACTCAATTTTAACTACTTACAATGAAAAGAAGCTAGATTCAATCCATAAAAAATGAGTTGATTATTCTACAACCAGGTTGTGCTTAATTCTCAAAATATTATCAACTGTATTATGAGAGTAAAATTGCTCCAAAAGGCTTCCAACCTTCGTATATCACCTTTTTAGTTCTTATATATTCCAACTTCCACTAAACTATTACCACTTGAAAGGGCCCTGCAAACTCCATCACGAGCCTCATACAAGGCTCTCTGTGATTATTTGGAAGTAAGACATCTTAAAATAATTCCATCTAGAATTTTTCTATATAAAGTATTAGTGATCAAGGTATACCTAAAGGCTTGAGGGATAAGAGACTTCTTTTGGTTTCTAGATAGGTAATGTGGGAAGGTTTTTTCTTGAAGGTAAGTATACATGTCTTTGTACCAGGGAGACTCGGGACCAAAAAGGACACGTGTTGATTATTTTATTGGAGCCTCATAGGCTGGAACCATCAATTGTTCTACCAGAAAGTGGAATCTAGTTTCATTTCCCAGCATATCAATCAGAGATTTTATAGTAGCCATCGCATCTAAGGCTTTGTTTTGAGCCCTTGGAACTTGTTCAAATATAATTTAGTGAAAAGAAGAGGGAATTTTATCAATCAATTATCTGTATGGGACAAGTTTTTCATCCTTTATCATTTAATCATTATTGATTTGACTGATAACCAACGAGGAATCACCATAAACTCTCAGGGTATTTATCCTCCATTGTATATCCATTTTTAACTTGATGATTAGAGCTTCATACTCAAATTTGTTATTGGTACATGGAAAATTGAGTCGGAAAGAATTAGGAATTGCATCCTTTTGTGGAGTGATGAGTACTATTCTTTCCCTTGTACCATGATTTGTATATGAGCCATCAAAGAGTAATTGTCAAAATTTTATTTTTGATGCTTCCATGGTAAAAACTACATCATCGGGGAATTCAGAGATAATAGGTTGATGATTTGGAAGAGGATCTTCTTCTAGTTGGTCAGAAATGACTTGTCCTTTTATATCCTTGCGATCAAAATACTCAATATAAAACTCACTTAAAATTATCACCCATTTGGTATGTCTTCCTATTAATGTTGCTTTACTTAATAGATACTTCAATGGATCAATGTGTGCTATGAGCTTAGTTTGGTGACTCAACATATAGTGTCTCATCTTTTGAGAGGCAAAGACAAGTGCAAGACATGATTTCTCAATTGAAGAATAGTTTAGCCCATACCCAACCAAAGTTTGGTTGATATAGTAAATAGCTCTTTCCTTTCCTTTATCATCATGTTGTGTTAGGAGAGCACCTAGTGTTTAATCTTTCACTAAAATGTATAGCAGAAGTGGTTTACCAGTGGTGAGTGGAACTAACACTGGAGAGTCAAGTGATAGTTTTTGAAAATTTGGAAAGCTTGTTCACATTGCTCTATCCATACAAAAGTAACTCCTTTATGCAATAGATGTTGAAATGAATGACACTTATCTGCCAAATATGCTATAAATATTCTGATGGATTGTAACCTTCCTTTAATTACTCTGAGTTGCTTTAGATTCATTGGAGAAGGGATGTCTAATATCGCTTTTACTTTCTCAGGATCCACTTCAATGCCTCTGTATGAAACTATAAATCCCAAAAGTCTTCCAAATATGACCCTAAAAGTACACTTCTTTGGGTCCAGTTGAACCTTGTATTCTTCCAACTTGTCAAAAATTGGTCCCAATACTTACAGATGTGTCTCTCTGAGTTTTGATTTGTCCAATATTTCATCTACATAATCTTTCATGGTTTTATGGATCACGTCATGAAATATCATTGTCATTTCTCTTTGGTAGGTAATGTCTATATTTTTTAGACCAAATGGTTTCATGTTCCAATAATATGTTCCCCTAGCACAAGTGAATGCAATTTTATGTTGATCTTCTAGAGCTATCTTAATTTTATTATATGCTGAGAAACCATCCATTAGAGATAAAATTTTATGTCCTACTATCAAATCAACTATCATATCAATATTTGGTAGAGGAAAATCATCTTTGGGGCAAGCCATGTTCAAGTCTCTAACATTTGTGCATATACTGATCTGTTCACAATGTTTTTTAACTAGAACAAGATTGGATATCCAGTCTACATAAGGAATGTGTCTTATGAAACCAACATCTAGAAGTTTCTTCATCTCATCCTTCACCAATAACATGACATGTGGATGCATCTTTCACAAATTTTTTTTTACTGGTTTTTCATTTGGTAGCAATGGTAAGTGGTGCAGTACAAGCTCTAAATCAGGACCTGGCATGTTAGCATATGACCAGGAAAAATTCACTTGCTTCTTCTTGAAAAAGTTAATAAAATGTTCTCTTTTCTCAGGTGACAAATATTTTGCAAGATAGATCTTCTTAGGGCGGAGTTCATCCCCTAAGTTAACTTCAACAATTTTGTTTGTTAATAATGTGGATTTCTCCTCTTCTAAGGGAAGGGATTCCAACTTTCCATCTTCTGGCACCTCAGAAATTTTTTCACCAGAAGACATGTCTTAACTTTTTAATTTTTTCATGATCAAGAAGAGTCTTTTGGTTTTCAAATAGTGACGTTTCTTTTTTATTTTAAAGTGGATCCGCCTCCCCAAAGTATGCAGATCTATCCAAATCAAAAGAAAACTCATCCTTGTGATCTCCTGACGATATTCCTTTGCGAAGGCCTACAAATTCTGCAATTTCTTCATCATTTTCAAAAACATCTATGTCTGGATGTTCTTGTTTATCCCAGTCGACTAACTTGGGGTGAACTAAAAAAAGTTTAGTGTAAGGAGATTACTCAGTTTGGACAAATGGAACTATAGTGATAGTTTCAAAAAATATAGAATGGGAAGTAAACACACCTTCTAAGGAGCAGACATTGATATGTTTATCAATACAGGGTTAGTCTTCTAGGTTCATGCAATGGAACATTTCATTTATGTTTATGGTACTGGTGGATCTAGAATAATACCTAGGGGTACCAAATTCAAGGTTTTGAAGGAATTCCAACTCATACTAATGAGAATCAGTCATGTTAGAATGCTCATCGGGTATCTCATCTCCCACAGAATCAGGGATTTCTTATTCAAGGGAAAATTTAGAGATTGTGGTTTCCAATTATTATGGAAACATTTGTGGAAGCATGTTATTGATCTGGGCATGTTCATGATCTATCCCTCAATTTGGATTAATGGTTTCTTGAACACCTTGAAGAACCACCCTTGTTCTAGATTATTCATAACCAAGTCCTCTTTTATTTCTTTGAGTAGGCGGCAATGATAGTTCTATTAATCCTTGTTGTGGTTCCCCTAAGCCATTGGTTTCATTATATCCAAAATGTTGTAACATAGTGTATCCATGTCCATACTGATTCAAAGGCAACTGTACTGATGGTATTTCTTGAGGATCTTGGTATAACCATGTGTTAATATTAGAATCAAATGGATCATCCTCACTCAAATTACCCCATTTAATAAATATTGTGGGCGTGCGTTTGAAAACAACTAGCTCTAGTTTTTCTAGTCTCTTTGGATGACCATAGGATTTTGGTGACAAAGGAATTTAGTAATGGTAAAGGCCTACTCATAGCCATGTTCACCACATCCTTTGAATTGGACTGATATTTTAATTCACATCCTTGCTATGTCATTGGGAATCAAACCACAAGTAGAAGACACACTTCATTATTTATTTAATGGTATTTGGCTCTCTGCACAACTCATGTTTTTGCAATATTGGAAGGGGTTTGGATATCCCTCTATAATGAATTTTGTACCTTGATAAGGAAACTTGATTCATTGATGATAGGTAGATAGTAAAAATTGCATTTCATGGATCCATGGTTTGCCAGTAACATATTGTATCCTAGTTCTAGATCTAGGATCTGAAATGGAGTGCTCTTCACTATTGGTTCTATTTTGATAGGTAAAATAAGAACACCTTTGGGTGATCTTTCCTCTTCATCATAAGCTCTAATATTGATGTGTCTAGTGATATCAATGCTTGACTTTGAGTATTCCAAGGTCTTTATTAATTTTAGAGTGCAAATGTTTAATCCAATCCCGCCATCAATAAGGACTCATTTGATTGTGTGTTTATGCACTTGGACAAGAAAATGTAAGGGATCACTGTGTAGAGGTTTATGAAAAGGAATGTCCTGGTTAGTAAATGTCGCATGTTTATTAGTGGCAATATAATTGACCAAAGTTTGGATATTCTCAGGAGATATGTCCCTAAGGACAGTTTCATTTTGAAGGGCCAAGTCCAAATCTTGCTTATGTTCAAGGGATATTCACATTAACTCAAAGATAGAAATTTGAGTAGGGGTGCGCTTGAGTTGATCCACCAAACTAGGTTGGATATTAGGAAGTTGTGCAGTAGTTGTAGGTGCGATGGAAGTGGAAGGTGCCCCTTGTAATACAACCATGTTGTAGTAGGTAGTGAATGTGCATTTAGAGTTATTAGCTTTGATATTAATGGTTGCAATCTGGTATTCTGTAGGTTTAAGACAATTTATCATGTTATCAGAGGTAGTGTAGGTATAATTGACCTATTTTGAGTGTCCACCTGATGCTAGGGTCTTACCTTTATTATGAGTTTTCAAAGGATCTATGAAAATTGTGTTATCTATTTTTCCTTTGTGTTGAACATTAGTAACATAAATTATGCATTGTTCAATTACGTCTTGAATAGTGTTCTTCAGACGATAACAATTTGATATTTTGTGACCCTTGCGGTGATATTCACATAAATAGTTGCCATTCCACCACTTAGATTTAACAATGCCATGCTCAACTTTTCATATCTCAGGTAAGGTGATAAGATTACTTTGGATTAAATTATTAAGTGCTTATTCAAGTGATTCTTCTAAGGGTGTATATTCACACTTTGGAAAAGGAGTCCTTTGTTGATGTTGAACATTAGCTTGGGATTGTGTGAGATTAGTTGTTTGGTTTTTTGAAATTTTCATTTTCTCTTGAGAATTTACCAAGGGTGTATGTGTCATAGGGGTTTGACTTAATGTTGATGTCCCCTACAATGATATCTTAGGTTGCACATAGTTGACAATCTTAACATCAGTGATGTTGTCATTGGTAATGTACATGTTTTTATTCCACCCCTTTGGTTTATCATTAGAATTCTTGGTGTTGTTTGACTTATATGGATCAGCAAGGAGCCCTCTCTTGATTAAGTTTTTCTCACATCAAATGCCTCATTCAATTAACTATTTGAAATTTGGATCAAGTTGTAGTTTTGTAGTGTATGCCATTTCCAGGACAAAGTTATCAGCAAACATGACTATGAGGTCTTGTTCAGGAATAACATATGAGATTCTGTTAGTTGTACTTCTCCACCTTTGCAAGAATTTAGAGAAGGAATGGCCTTCCTTCTATTTGATATTTCATATATCTTTAATTCTAACCTTGTGTTCTACATTATGATGGAAATGAGAAATGAATCTTTCAGTTAGTTCTCCCTAAGATTAAAAACCATGAGGTAAGTGAGAAAACTATTCCATTATTGGTCCAACGGACTCTAGGGGAATAATTGCATAAGATATGTTTCATCATGTGCTACCTCAATGCAACTAGCAAATAAATCCCTAATGTGTTCCACAAGATTTGTATTTCCTTTGTACTTGTCTAATTTGGGCACTGCAAAGTGTGCAGGAAACAGAGGCATGTTTAGCGAGTGATCAAAAGAGTAAGGGTATAATTCCTCAGTAGTATAAGACTTAGTCTGTCCTTGATTTTGAATGTCCAAGAACTGAATTTTCTATATTTTCATTTGTTGTATCGGAATGTCAGTTTGGGATTCAGGAATATTTCTAATATTTGATCATGATCTAGCACCTGGTATAAGACTTTATCTTTGAAATGGTTGTGCTAGAATATATGATCTCCTAGGGATCTGGTATTGATTTCCAAATGTATGTGGCAGAGGTATATATTGAGTCTTGGGTTTTTTTTTTTGTTGATGATTATGTTGTTTCCTATGTTGAAACAAAGATTTAACCTTTGGAGGACGTTGACTAAAAGTATGACCAAAAAAGATTGATCATGTTTGTTGCAATGAGATAGCCCCAAGTCCAATAGGGATAGATTGAAAATTAAATGGGTTGTAACTTATTTGAGTAGTTTATGTTGCAATTTTAGAACCTGATGTAAAAGGGAATGATGTCATTCCTTGAGATAAACTAGAGATCATTGATGAAATTGTTTGAGTACTTGTCATATTTTGGGTAGAAAATGAACTAGCCTGAGTTGAAGAACCCATTTGTGCAGAAGGTGCTTGTGATGTCATTGTTTGATTTGATAGTCAAATAGACATTATCTAGGATACGATGGGATTAAATTGAGAATTCCTAGTTGTATTATGAACCGCTAATGGATTTTCCATCCATATTATGGAGAAATCAAACCCAGACAAAAGTTTGACTCCTTTGTCTAATAGCATTGCTAAAAATATTTCATGATTTGATTCCACTACAACATCGACAAATCATGAAGAGTAGTCATCTTGTTCCATATCTTCTAATTCTTCTTTTGTGACATCTTGAAAGATAGTTGAGCTATGTGAGACATGAGACATGTGACTCACAATTGAAGCAATGAAGAATGCAAGGTAAAATCACAATAGTAGAAGATGCATATAAGTATGAGAGAGACAAAGATAAATAAGTGGAACATGTTACTCAAACACCAACTCAAGCTAAGAACTAATATGCCAAACATGACGACAATCATGTACCATAAGTAATGAGCCATTAAGGAGATGATAAATTAAACCAACATTAAGATTTACATAAATTGAACTAAGGATTAAGAGAGAGAGAACCATGTACCATATACTTGTCAATCATATGAGAAATCAAACAAATTTCAAGAACGATTTCAAGAACAACATCTTCACCAAAAAAATAAAATGGAACAAGTTGATAAACATCAACTGAGTAAGTGCATCCATTGCATCTTACAGATGGAACAAGTTGATCAACATCAACTGAGTAAGTGCAA
>MU224210.1:774600-785140 GCA_018584345.1 Thuja plicata
TCTTGGGTGTAAGAGAAATTCATGTGATTCTTCTAGAGTGGCTACCTCCCAAGAGCTTTAGCAGAGCTGGTGAGAGTGGATGCCCAACCGGTAACAGGCTAAAGCCAAGCCCTTCCAAACCGGTATATAAAAAATGCTACTGTGATTAATGTCACAATAGATAGGTGTGAATTCATTGTGGCAACCAAAATCTCCTCTAATACCCTAGTGGTGCGTTAAAGTCTTGACATCGTTAAGGTGAAAGCCTTGCTTTGAACGGATTGGGAGAGCCCCCTTTATTGGGAAAATGACTTGATCACAACCACCTGAACGGATGACCTTACTACAAACTGTTGTTCTAGTTTTCCAAAAACCCTCTATCTATTGGCGCAGAAGGTCAGAGACTGACTAAGATGCCCCACATTTTTATGGCTTTCAGTAGAGATAAAAACCCTTTGGGAAGCAATTCCTTTGGTGTCTAAATCTTGGTATGCCTGAGAAGTGAGTGCATATGTAAGGAGGAGCCCATGCTTCCAAGCTTCTAAGTTATCTGCTAAGAGTAAGCATAGTTGAACTTTGGTTCAAGTGGGGATTCAACAGATGTTGTCCTAGCTATCCTAGGATTGTAATGTGCTTGTTCTAGTACTACAAATATTTTGTTTAAAGTGTTTTGCATGGGTGTATCACTTGAACAAATTGAAACTATCATCAAAAAACACAAACTGTCAATCTTGAACATGTCCAAAACAATCTATAAACTAAACTATCTATCGGAAAACAACATGATTTCATCTTGGAAAATGCAAACTGGTCTTAACAGTCTGATTCTGTAAACATACTTTTTTCAACATTTGCATAGTTTCACGTGAAATTTCAAAAACTTTGCGTGATTCGGTGAAAATCTTCGCGCAATATAGAATTCTCTGTCGCGCGACATTTGGCAACAGTGCCACTTTCTTTTAGTCATTATTTTTGTCCTCTAGTGTCTTTCTTCGCGTGAAGCAAGCATTTCTTCACACGGCCCTATGAGAATCTTCGCGCGACATAGCATTTCATCGCGCGAAACTATAGCCTTTTGTCTAAAATAGTGAGCTAAAATCTGCCAATCAGTTATTCTTCTATCAAATCTGGTCTCTGATATGGGTCTATTTTTCTTCCATCTATCTTCACACAGTCTGAAACTTAGTTTCTTGGGTTGAGAACTACGTGATTCTTGCTTAAACTGGTCTTGTCTCATGTCCTTTTGGTCTCTTTCATCTGTGTCGTCATGCCTTGTGTCACAATAGTCATCTCTTGGCTTTTTTTAGCCTCATCTTAGACGATTTGCACCAAGGATACTTCACCTTTTGGCATGTTTGTGCAATCTTTGAGACAGTTTCAAGTTTGATCCTAGTTCACTTTCCTTGTTCAAAACTTTTTCTATGACTGTCACAACTTGAAGTGGCAAAACATTTCCTTCAATCAATCAATATGAATCTTTACTTTCCACACCATTAATAGCTACATCTAGTGAGGAATCATCTCGATCTCCTTCCCCGGTACGATGACCTTCCAATAAACGGTCATTTCCTGTGGATCTTAGTAGGGTTCAAAATCCTTTATTCCAAGAAGACTCAAATTCAGAGAACACTCAATATTTTCATATCAAATCTTTACACCTTGAATCCTTGTATTCTAGCAAGATGGCAGATCATAACCAATCAGGTGGTGAGGTTAGTGGAACTGACCCCTTTAAAACTTGGGGTAAGTCTCATTCTGAAAACCTCCCTAATGATGTAGAAGTTGAAATCACTCAAGAAGATATTACAAGATCTCGTGCTAACAAAGATTTATGTAAAATTATGAGAATTCTACTAGCTGAAGAGAAATAAAAATACATTCTTGAACTAGCCAATCAAGGGGCTAAGTTACCTTCTAATTATGCTGTAGAAACACTTGTTGAGAAAGAGGAAGAAACTAAAAATTCCCAATTGCGAAAAGAAATGCAAACTATGCGAGAGAAACTCTCTCAACTCTTGAAAGAGAAAGACAAACCTGTCACACAATTCATGTTGGAAAGCATCTGTCCTTTCCCATTTGATAAAAGTCTTCACATGCCTCCTTTTCCCAAAGGAGTTGAACTCCCTAAATATGACAAATACTTGGGTACATCTGACCCTCAAGACCATTTGAGAGAATTTGGTGCTCTCTCCATGGAATTCATGCATGACACAACCTATTTTATGTGTCTCTTCCCACGTAGCTTGGGAGGATCAGCTATGGAATGGTTTTCTAGACTACCAACTGGCATCAAGACCTTTGATGAAATTTCCAATTTATTTCTACAACATTATTCTCACAACATCCAACATCCAGTTCATATTCAAGATCTTTGCAACTTGAAACAAAATTATGGGGAATCCTTCTTGGCATTTCTCCAAAGATGGAGACAACTCTATACACGATATTCTCGCAAGATACCTAAATCTGAAAAGTTGGACATCTTTCTTGATAATATTCTCCCCAACTTTGGGTATCAAGTACAACTATGAGGTCCTCTAACCTTTGATGACATGATTAAATAAGCTATATGAATCGAGATATTTATGATCAAGAAAGGAGAATTGACCTTACACAAGTAAAATAAACAAGGGTCTTTTTCCTCAAGAAAAGATAAATCCAAAATTCCCAACAAGAACCAAAATGTTGTGAATGATGGTGTTGTAGACAATGTGACTGCTAAGCCTTCCAAGGCTGCCTTTAATCTCACTACCACGATGCAAGCGACCAAAGCCACTGAACAGGTTACAACAGGATCCAAACCAAGCACTTCACAATTTTCTGGACCTAAACCTTGGGCTCCTAGACCCAAGCAAGAATTCACGCCTTTAGGAGAACCTCTCGAGGCAGTTTACAAGACTCTTGTAGACAACAATTTTCTTACTCCATTGGCTAATCTATGACCTTTTGATCCGCAACCAAGATCTCATTGGCAGAATGAATCTGCTTATTGTGATTTTCACCAAAACAAAGGTCATACATATCTTCTTGTCAAAAATTGCGACATACAATCCAGGATCTCATTGATAGTGAAGTCATTGCTGTAGGAAGTCACAACAAAAATTCTGATCACCAAGCTTTCAAAGACCCATTTCCTCCTCATGGAAAAGGTGAATCATCTAAAGGAAAAAATAATGATGCTAAGGTCAACTATACTTACACCAATAATGACAATGTTATTAATATGGTTGAACCTGTTGACACTGAATACTGTAATGTCCTCATTCTTAAGGGAAAGGAAGATACGTCTAAGTCAAAAACACCTTTCATTTTGTGAGGGCCTGTACCTCAATCTTCTGAACAAGGACGGGTTAAAGTGAGTTCTAATGTTGTTACTCAATCTCGTGCTATAATCATTCTCAAAGGCCCTGAGCCTTCTATATCTACATCAACTCAACCTTGAGATAAAGCTAAAGTTGACTCTATTACTAAGAATCCCAAAGTGGGTTCCTCATCTAATGCTTCCAATTAAAGCATTCTTGATCAATTGCAACATACTAATGCTCAGATAACTATTTTTGAGCTCCTAAAAATCTCCCTTGCTCATAGGGAAATCCTGGACAAAGTCCTCATTGAGGCAAATGTCCCAAAAGATCTTGATCTCGACCGGTTTCAATCTATGGTAGGTCACTTGACCTCCGAACATTACTTGTCTTTCTCTGAGGAAGATGACCATTCTTTGAGTCACCTGCATAATAATCCTCTGCACATTGAAGTCATGATTGGTCCCAAGCGTGTTCACCGTGTTCTCATAGATAACGGTGCTGGCCTAAATATTTTCTCTGCTAGTTTCCTTATTGAGTTAGGCTATAGAAAAGACCACATTGATGCTCGCAAAAAGATAACCATTAAAGCCTATGATGAGGAAGAATGTAAATCCAAGGGTTTAGTTGTTTTTCCAATTAGAGTTGGTCCTGTTGAATGCGATGTTATCTGTCAAGTGCTTGACATCCCTTTGGCATACAACATCCTACTAGGAAGGCCATGGATTCATGAAATGCAAGCTATCCCTTCTACATATCATTAGTGCATTAAGTTCCCATTCCAAATCTCTGAGGTGACTATACCTATGAACACACGCTATGATTGCAATGCCCTCACTAAATCTACTGACATTCTTGTTCCTACCAACAGAGAATCTGTTGAAATCCTTGAGGATAAATTAAAAGAAATAGAAAAGAACCTGACTCTCAAAGAAAATAATATGGGAGGATATTAGATTGGACCTGTATTATCCATCACATCTTTGACTTTGTCTCCCCGTTCTTTTGGGAGACCTTCTGAGAAAACTAAACCTTCTATGGCTTCCCCTCCAACAAAGTATGGTGGTACCTTTGTACAAGCCACAATACCATTAGAAGAAGAAGCTGAAAATAGAGCCATCAAAGCTTGGATCTACAAAGGAGAAGACAACTCTGAAATTATTCCTCCTTATGACATAAAACCTGAGCAATATGGCAAGGGTTTATCTATAATACAACATTTTGGCTATAAAGGAGATGGCCCCATAGGTGCGAATCATAAGGGTTTGATTGTGCCACTTGAAGCTATTGGTCGTAGAACATGTGACTCTATAGGTATAGGCTTCCAAAAACTCACAATCCAATTGGGAATAAATAAGTTTGTACCTTGAGAAGATAAGGAACCAACATCTGAGGAAACACCTCAAATTGCAGAACCTAAAGACAGCTCTGATGAGGATACGTTTCCTTATCCTATTCCACCTAACCTAGCAGCATTCTTTGCTGAACTAGATAACTTTGTGCCATGTGTTAGTACTGTAGACACTGATAGTGATTCTGATACTACTACTTCAATTTCTCCATTAACTTATGAAGAGTGGAAAGATATATATACTCTAAACCCTAGTCATCAGAGTGATTTATTCATACCACCACACTTTCAAGAATAGTTTGATCAAGAATTCCAGTCACTTCTCCTTACACAAGAGGCAAGTGATGATACAAACACTACTGAGATATCTGGGTCAACAGGTACTCATTTGACCATAGTAGAAGTTCTAGGTAGAACTCATCCCAACTGGGGACAAAGAGTTGATTTTACTCACGTCCTGGACATGAGACCTAATGATGAAATGGACTCTCATGAATATGAGTTCGACAGCTTATCCTATGCCACTTTTGATAGAGATACAGATACAACAAATGCATATGAAAACCTCCTTGAAGTAGGTGAATGGTCTAGTGTAGGGACACATGAGTCTAACTCTCTAGGTGTTGACATGTTGTCTACTACGGTCGTTAGGAATCAAAGGAATTCAACTATGCCTTTGGAAGAGATCGCTTTGGGTCTCGACTTACTTGTACATTCCTTTGATGATTATACTATGAACACACTTGAACCCTTCACTCCTCTTTCACTTTTCCATCCTGAGCTTATAGACTGGAACCCTACCACACCATCTATTGAAGTCCTTACGTTCCAGAATGATTATGCTCTTACTTGTTACCTACACACCATCGAACTTGTAACGTCTCCTACCAATGAAGCAAGTGTCAACATGAGTGAGGCTGACATCAAGTATCTTAGTCACAAAATAAAAAGAAGAAAAAATAGGCGCTTTGATGGTGAAAACCACCTAGTGGCAGTATCAAAGCCAAAAATAGTCAAAATAAAAGATGTATCCAAAGGTGAAAACCTCTCTAAGGCGCCCGAGGATGAGATACTTGATGCGCTTCCTAGTCCTTTTTAGGAAAGATCATCTATCCTTATTGAACCAACTCAACCTATCAACTTGGGTACAAAAGAAAAACCTCAGATCATTCACTTGGCACAATCCCTATCAGAGGCCGAAAGAGAGGAATTCATCACATTCTTCAGAAAGAAAAAGATTAACTTTGCATGGAAATATTCAGATATGCCTGGATTAGACCCTAATCTAATCATGCATCATCTATCCATCACACCAGGTGTTAAGCCTTTCAAGCAAAAGCTTCGCAAGATGCATCCACATGTAGCTCTACTTGTCAAAGCTGAGTTAGAGAAATTGCTTAAGGCAGTGTTTATCAGAGTCATTGATTATGCAGAATGGATCTCTAATATTGTTCCAGTGTCCAAACATGATAAATCTATCAGAGTTTGCACAGACTTCAGAGAC
Organism: Thuja plicata; assembly: GCA_018584345.1. Lineage (NCBI taxonomy): Eukaryota > Viridiplantae > Streptophyta > Pinopsida > Cupressales > Cupressaceae > Thuja > Thuja plicata. The sequence goes on from MU224210.1 coordinate 780,737, forward strand.
CTAAATTTGGCATGTCCGAAGGATGATTTTCCATTTCCTAACATCGATATGATTATATATATGATAGCTAGGTATGAAATGTACTCATTAATGGACGGTTTCTCTGGTTATAACCAGATAAAAATTGCACCAGAGGACTAAGAGAAAATAGCTTTCACATGTGCTTGGGGCACCTTTTGTTGGAATGTCATGCCCTTCGAACTCAAAAATGCCAGAGCTACATATTAGAGAGTAGTTACCACTATATTTCATGACATGATGCATAAAACTATGGAAGATTACGTGGATGACACTTTGGCTAAGAGCATGCACCAAAATAAACATCTTGTTGATCTAGGTCCTATCCTAGATCGTATGGAACAATTCAGTCTGAGACTCAATCCTAAGAAATGCGCATTTGGCGTAACATCTGGTAAGCTACTTGGCTATATCATATCTGCCAAAGGTATTGAAGTAGATCCTGGAAAAGTACAAGCTATTCTAGAAATGCCGCCACCTAAAAATATCAGACAAATGAGAGGACTTTAAGGCTGACTGCCATCTATCTGATGTTTTATCTCTCAACTGGTGGATAAGTCACAACCATTTACTAAGACTTTGCACAAGGGTGTGACTTATCAGTGGAATAAAGAATGTGATGAAGGGTTCACGCAAATCAAGAAGTATCTTGCCAACCTGCCAATCTTGATGCCTCCCATTCATGGAAAGCCACTTATACTTTACATATCTGCTACGGATACATCATTGGGTATCCTATTGGCTCAGGAATATCAGCACAAGAAAGAAAGGGCTATCTATTACATTAGTCAGACTCTGGTCTCCTATGAAACAAAATACTCTACTATAGAGAAGGCTTGCCTTGCAGTGGTGTTTGCTTCACAAAAAATGTGACACTATATGTTGGCTCATACTACACGTCTGATTGCTAAAATTGACCCTCTGAAATAATTTATCAGTAAAGCTACCCTCACAGGTAGACAAGCTAAATGGGTCATGCTTCTCAGTGAGTTTGATATTGAATATGTTGAAAGGAAATCCATTAAGGGCCAAGAAATAGCAGATCAGTTAGCGGAAGCAGCTCTAGTCAATAATCAACCATTGCACATTGAATTTCTAGATGAGTCCATATTACTTCTTACACATCGCTCATGGACTATGTTTTTTGATGGTTCATTTACCCAATAGGGGTCAGGTGCTAGGATCCTGTTCATTACACCTCAAAGATACTCATTACCAAAAGCATACAAAATGTTGTTTCCTTGTACAAACAACATTGCTGATTACAAAGCTCTCATAAATGGTATGAAGATCGCCCTTGAGTGGCGCATGGATGAACTGAATGTTCTTGGAGATTCCCAATTGGTCATCAATCAGGTTAATGATATCTATCAGACAAGAGATGACAAGTTGATACCCTACAAATGGTTGGTTGATGATCTTAAACAGTATTTTACTCACATCACATTTCAAAAGGTTCTGAGGGTAGATAATAAAGTAGCAGACGCCATGGCTACTCTTGCCTCTATGCTGCAAATGCCTGAAAATGATTTTAGACATGAATTCCTGGTGGAGACGTTATGCTACCCAGCCTATGACTCCCCTGACTCCCAGATGATCTGTTCTGTCATAGGAGATGACTCATCCTGCTACCACCATATATTCTCCTACCTATGTGACTAGATCATTCTGGACACTTACTCTCGAAATGAGAAACGTCACCTAATCCGTAGTGCTTCACGGTTCATCATCATTGCTAATGACTTGTATAGACATGGTCTAGACGGTACCCTCCTTAGGTGTTTAGAACCCGATGAGTCCAAACAAGCGTTAGTAGAGGTGCATGAAGGCATCTGTGGGTCACATTCTAATGGCCTGACATTAGCCCGCAAACTTATTAGAGCTGGTTACTACTGGCCAAACATGGAAAAAGAAGCAACGCAGTTTGCTAAGTCCTGCAAACAATGTCAATTACATGGAAACCTGATTCACGCTCTAGCCAAGGAGCTGATTCCATTCATTACTTTGTGGCCATTTCAGCAATGGGCCTTTGATTTGATAGGTCAGATCTACCCCTTGTCCTCTAATGGACATAATTTTATCATTACAGCTATGGATTATTTTACTAAGTGGGTGGAGGCAGTCCCTCTCACCGTTGCCAGTGGAAAAATAGTAGCAGTGTTTATTCTTAATTACATCATCTGCAGGCATGGTGTACCCTCAGCGATTATCACAGATAATGGGGGACAATTAAAAAATAAGGATTTGACAAAGCTCTGCTCTAAGTTCAAAATTACTCAACACTGGTCTTCCATCTATTATCCTCAGGGTAATGGACAAGCGGAAGCTTCAAAAAAAACAATCCTTAAGATCCTGCATTGCACAGTACATAAATCCGGGCAAGACTGGCACCTCCATATCAATCCAGCTCTTTGGGCATATAGGACAAGTATAAGAACACCAACAGGGGCTACACCCTATGCATTGGTTTACAGAGCAGATGCTGTGCTACCTATTGAGGTTGAGATTCCTTCTTTGCGAGTCTCTCTGAATGGTCTCATCACTGATGAAGATACTAGAATATCTTGGCTACAAGAGCTGGAATTACTTGATGAATGTTGCCAAGTGGCATTCGATCACCTGAGAGCATACCAAAAGAGGATGTCTAAAAGCTATAACAAGAAGGTCCAACCAAGAGACTTCCAAGTGGGTGATCTCGTTCTAAGAGAGAACCCTAAAAATTAGCAACATCAGGTCCAGAAAGGCAAGTTTGAACCTAATTGGCTTGGTCCATATATTGTTACTGCAGTGTTTGGGTCTGGTACCTATCAACTCTCTACTACTGAAGGAGAACAACTCAAAGATCCCATCAACACTCTTTATTTGAAGCGGTTCTATAGCAGAGACATCTTCAGTATGCTCATGTATATACTAAAGTCCTAAAAAAATTCTAAAAATCTTAAAATGTCCTGAAAAAATGATCATCTTAGTGAAAACCTAGAGATAGGCGCTTTGATGTATCTCCAAAAAAATTATATATTCCAAAAATACAAAAAAATTAAAAAATTGAAAATACAAAAAAAAAGAGAAAAAGAAAAAAGGTGTCATTGATGAAAACCTGGCAAACAGGCGTCATGGTAGCAAAAAAAGAATTTCTGCCAAGAAGGTGAAAACCTAGTAAATAGGTGCCTCTTGTTCCACAATGCTATATCTATCATAGCCCTGCTTGGCTTTATGCATTTGCTTTCCCGCATTGCTTCTTTCCTACTTACATTTGCTTTCAGTTCCCATCAAGACACCAACTCACATGGATTGAAACTGGTCATACTCTCAGGGAAACTCTCCTAGTCTTGGGGGCATTATCTTATTATCTTTTGGATCTACTTTGTGATAGTCACCAGTGGTTCTCACTGCGTCTACCTACTATCACTTAGCTTATACAGAGTTCTCTCTTCTTGAGGATCTTCTTCGCATCGGTCACTAGTGGTTCTCACTACGTCTGCCTACTGTCGCTATTCTATCAAGATTGCTCACATTTGTTACAGTTGGAGTTATACTCACATGCTCTATCTATCGATACTTAGTCTTGACGATTATATGTTTTAGTTTGTACATATCTTTTGGTCACTTTTGTGACACTCTGGTTCCTTTGTGAACCCTCCTAACTTGTCATTGATTCAGTGCCATACGCTTGGGGGCAATCACATCTCGTTTGTCCTCGCAACATACGTCAAGTTAGTCATCATTACTTGGGGGCATGGGTCCCCCATTTCATCATATCTTTGGTTTACACCTGAGTCATTAATCTTGTCACTTCTCAAGGACAAATCGCTACTGACACAAACTGGTGTTTTTCAACACCACCATAACAGTGTTTTTTAACACTATCTTTGGACACATCTGTGTTTTTAACACATATCGGATATCTCAAATGTAAACATCTATCGATAACATTCAAACACAATGCACGCACAAGCACAATGGTGTTTTTCAACACCTCATACACATCTACATTCAAAAACTTTAAAACAGGCTGAGCTATGTTTGAATATTTCTTTGTATGCTGTCTATTCTTATGGATTTCATTGACATTTTCTTTGTCTACTGCTTGTTGGCATAGTCCCGATGATCCGACAACGTAAAATAAACAGGGTGTACGTGATAAGATCTCCTGCAATAAGGTGGAACAGCCTCACATCCCTCAATCTTGTTTATTTGTACGCCATGGTGAGGTTGGTACTATCTCCTTGCTTGTTATTGCTCTATTTGTTATTGTTTTTCTTGTTATTGATCTGTATGTTTACGCATGATCGCACTCATGGTTATCTTGGCTTTGAATGCCTCGATACTAGTGTACTCTTGCAACATTAATTGGAAACAATGTTCAGGTCATCTTGGCTTTTGTGC
>MU224210.1:793419-811447 GCA_018584345.1 Thuja plicata
TATTCAGAAATGGAAACTTTGAATTAATTGTGCTTTAAAGAGAAATAAAACAATTAAATTCAAATAAAACAATATTAAATCAAAGAAAGAAAACAGTTAAAGCAGGAAGAAAATAATTTATTGAATTATTTTCAATAAAGCTTTCTGTTTTTAACTGGCTTTTCTATTTGTTTTATTTCAGAAAGGAAAGTTTCTATTCTGATTCTCTCAGAGTCTATAAAAGAACTCTCATTCTCCATTCAAAGCCCTTGATTACCCACTTACTTTTATGCATTGTTAGAATACTGAATTATTGTCTCATTTTCTTGATAAGCTCATATAGAATAACTTCATTTTTGCAATAGCATAACTTCAATTTCTAGAATAATGGCATTTAGCAATCATGTTTAGATTATCTCAAATCTTTCATTTCTTAGCATACTCTTGCATTGTATTGCATTCATCATGATAAATCCTTCATTCTTAGATTGGTCCATGGTTGTGAGACTCTCGTTTTGAGAATAATTTCAAAAACCCCATCTAGATAGAAGGCAACAGGTCGAATCACGTAGACAGATAAGATGAATAATCTCATATTCAGTCTTGTATGTACCTGGTGAAGAAGGACTATGTTGAAGTGTATGGTTGATTAAAAAGGCCAAAATTAACACATACAGTGATGTGATTATTGATGGTGGAAGCACTGATAATTTGGTATTAGAAGAAATGGTCACAAAATTGAAGCTGAAAAAGGAAAAGCACCCACGTCCATACCAAATTTATTGGGTTCAGGATGACCACAAGGTCTTGGTCAATGAGAAGTGCTTAGTGAAGTTCAAGATTGGAAGTTACCGAGATGAGATACTTTGCGATATCATCCCCATGGATGCATGTCATTTGTTGCTGGGAAGGCCTTGGCTGTTTGACAGGCATGTCATACATGATGGTCATGCTAATACTTATTCTCTGACAAAGGATGGAGTCTGACACAAGCTGAAGCCATTGAAGGAAACAAGAGAAAAGGTATGTAGTAATGCCAGATTTTTTTTAGTTGATGGAAGATAGTTCTTAGAAGGTATGAGACATGAGAATATGTGTTTTTCCCTAATTCCAAAAGTGGGTAAAGAAGAAGTAGAAGATGTACCTTCAGAAGTTACAAAATTGTTGGAGGAGTTTAAAGATATTGTTTTTGATAATGTACTTGATGGATTACCGTGAGTGAGAAAGATCAATCATCAAATGGACTTGATCCCAGGGGCCAATTTGCCAAACAATGCAGCCCATAGGATGACTACAGGAAAGAGTGAGTAATTGAACAGACAAGTGCATGAGTTATTGTAGATGGGATTGATCCAAGAGAGATTGAGCCCATGTGATGTACTAGCGGTATTAGCACCAAATAAAAATGGAGAATGGAGGATGTGTACAGATTCTTGAGCTATCAATAAGATCACTATCAAGTACAGATTTTCCTTACCAAGAATGGATGATATTATGGATTGTTTGAGTGGAGCTGATTATTTCACAAAGATAGATCTAAAGAGTGGATATCACCAAATTAGGATCAGAGAAGGAGATGAATGGAAGACAACCTTCAAGACAAAGGAGGGCTTGTATGAGTGGTTAGTCATGCCTTTTGGGCTAACCAATGCACTGAGCACATTCATGCAGCTCATGAATGAAGTACTAAAAGAATTTATGGGTAAGTTTTTTATTGTGTACCTGGATGATATTTTGATTTTCAGTAAGACATTGGAAGAACATATGATGCATATTCATCAGGTGTTTGAGAGGTTAAGGGAATAGAAGTTGTTGATTAATTTGAAAAAGTGTAGTTTTGTTAAGAAGGAATTAGTGTATCTAGGATTTGTAGTCTCGGAAGAAGGTCTAAAAATGGATTTAGAGAAGGTGCAGGCTATCCTTGAATGGCCTACCCCAAGGAGTGATAATGAGGTAAGATATTTTCATGGTTTGGCTAGCTTTTATATAAATTTTATTTGAAGTTTCAGTAGTATCTGTGAACCTTTGACTGAAACAATAAGAGGGGATAGGAAAGAGTTTAAGTGGGTTGTAGGGGCAGATAAGATTTTTTGAAAAGAAAAGTTATAGAACAAACTATTTTACCACTTCCAAATTTTAACAAGGTGGTTCAAGTAGACTATGATGCTAGTGGCAATGGTATTGGAGCAGTTTTGAGTCAGGAAGGTAAACCCATTGCTTATTTTAGTGACAAGTTGAATGATGCCAAGAGAAAGTATTATGTTTATGATCAGAAGTTCTATGCTATAGTTCATGCATTGAGGAAGTGGAGACATTATCTTTTTCCAAAATAATTTGTTTTATTTCCTAATCATCAAGCTTTACAATATTTGAATAGTTGGGGAAAGTTGAATCAAAGGCATTTGTAATGGGTTTAGTTTTTGCAGAGTTACACTTTTGTTTTGAAACATAGGAGTGGGAAGTCTAAAAGGGTTGTAGATGCCCTTAGCAAAAGACTAATTTTTCTGACAGAGATGTATATTGAGGTTGTTGGATTTAAGGAACTCAAGAGTTTGTATCCTAAAGATCCAGATTTTGGCGAAGCTTGGAAAGATTTCAGAGAAATTGTTACTCTGGATAAAACCAAATGGTTGGATTTCATAATCTAGGATGATATGTTGTTAAGAGGTAGTCAGTTGTGCATTCCAAAGAGTTCCATGAGGGAGAATCTAATCAAAGAAAAGCATAGTGGAGGACTAGCTGGACATTTTGGGTGAGATAAAACCATTTATCTGGTTAGTGAGAATTATTATTTTCCACAGTTACAGAAAGTTGTTAAGAATTTTGTACAAGGCTATAGAGTATGTCAAATGGAAAAAGGAGTGAAGCAAAATACAAGGTTTTATCATCCATTACCTATACCAAAGAAGCCATGGGAGGATATTAGTATGGAATTTATGCTTGGCCTACTTAGAACTTAGAGAGTGCATGATTCCATCTTTGTAGTGGTGGATATGTTTTAAAAAATGACACATTTCATTCCATGCAAGAAGACTAATGATGTTGTTCATGTAGAAGAATTGTTTTTTAGGGAGGTGGTAAGACTACATGTATTACCAAAGAGAATAGTTTCACATCAGGACACAAATTTTGTTGGGTAATATTAGAGAACCTTGTGGAAAAATTTGAAGATGGATTTGAATTTCAGCTCAGCACACCATCCACAGACTGATAGATAGACAGAAGTTGTGAATAGGAGTTTGGGAAACCTGTTGAGATGCTTGGCTGGAGATAAACCAAAGGGATGGGATTTGGTTTGACCACAAGAGGAATTTGCATATAATAATTTTTTCAATAGGAGCACTGGTAAATCACAATTCCATATAGTATATGGAAGTAGTCCCAGAAATGCATCAAAATTAAGAAAGTTGGACAAAGGAGAGATAAGTTGTATTAAGAAATTTGCATGAGGAGGTGAGACAGCATATTAATAGAATGAATACATAGTAAAAGGCTAAGGCAAAAAATAAATGGAGGCAAAAGGAATTCCAGGTGGTAGATGAAGTCATGGTTTATTTGAGAAAGGAGAGATTGCCAATAGGAACATATAATAAGTTGAAGATGAAGAAGTTTGGACCGTGCAAAATACTAAAGTAGCATGATTCAAGAAATGCTTATGAAGTAGAGTTTCCCAGTGAACTCAATATTTCACCAGTGTTTAACATTTTGGATTTGATAGAATATCATGAGGGAGGTGTTGAGGATCATATCACAGAAGCACAATGGAATATTCCAGCAACTACTTCAGCTATAGAGGAGATTGAAGACATTTTGGACACTTGTGTTGGCAGAAGCGCAAGGAAAACGACATATGAAGAATATTTGGTCAAATGGAAAGGATGACATGTAGAAGATTCATCATGGCTATTAAGGGAGGAGGTTAACAATCTTGGTTTTCCTTTGACTAGCTGAGATGTGATAGGGTCATTTCTCAAATTATCTCGGGTGTCTGATGCAGGAGCATCCTGGGTGTAAGAGCAATCTTGCATCACCCAAAAATATTTTTTGGTTATTTTCAATAAGGGTTATTTTATGCAGAATTACTATTTTTGGAAAGTTACTATTTTTAGTAAGTTTTCTATTTGAGCTCATAATGTTCTATTTTCTTCCTTGGAGGTTCAATTTGATTGTATCAACCTGCCAGTAAATTTTCATTGCCAGATCAAGTCTAGTTTTGTAGATATTGGATATTTTCGGTATTGGAAGCAGGGTACAGAAACTTCAAACTCGGTATTGAAGGCTTTAGAGGCTTTTAATGGGGTCGAAACCTTGGCATATTGGCTTTCCCAAGTCAAACATTATAGAGCACTTCGTGGCATTTCTAAAATGGGGCCACAGCGGCCCATTGGGTCAACGATTGATGAGTTATGGTCTCTGGAAGTTGTGCTACCTGAACTTGAAAATGTTAAATTTTCTTCAAATTTTCTTTTGGATTCCGAAGTTATTTGGGCCTACTCTTATGTAATAAAAATAAATAATAATATCTTATGGATGGTTAGCTTCAAACTTTAGGGTTTAATTTCTAGAATATTCTAGGGTGGTTAAAATTGCCTATATATTGAAGGCACGTAGGGTTGTCTAGGGCAGTTCTGGGTTATATAGCTGGTGGATCTAGCTTGTAGATTATTGTAATAAAATGCCCATGTGGTTGTGCATGTTGCATTATTAAGGTGCATGTTACATTTCAAAATATTATAATTTCATTTGATGGTGGATAATAGAAAGCCCATTTCATGTCTTTGCAAATCTTGTTATTCTCAATTTTGTTGTGTGCTTGTGTTAATAAGGGGAGAAACCTTCATCAAGTAGTATCAGAGCAAGAGTTCCTGAGTGTTTAGATAGATCACCGACTATGAGGTAGTTTTCACTAGAACAATGGTTGTGGGTTTGCGTGATAAGAGTCAAAAATGCCTCCATAAAGGAACCACGACGGAAGCGTTGGAGGTGTGACAGAAGAGGGCTTTAGAGTCCTCCAGAGGAAAGTGCAAGTGTTTCAAGAGGAGATACGTAGAGGAATGAATATTGTGGTTAGAGATGAGAATGACAAGGAATCCAAAGAAGAAGGACAAGGTGGCTAGGAAGCACCAGAAGCGCCTAGAGATCTTGAACATGATAGGTTTTTGAGAGTCATTCCAAGATTGGAAAGAGACCTAAGATTGTAGTTCCCACATTTTCTAGAAATATTAACCCAAAGGAGCTGATCACCTGGATCAATGATCTAGAAGAATACTTTGAGTATGAAGATGTCAAAGACCCAGATTGGGTCAAATTAGCGAAGGCAAAACTGAAGGGCTATGCAAAAATTTGGTGGTAGGAGATTAAGTTGGAGAGGAATAGAAGAGGAAAGGAGAAAATCACAAGATGCAACTGAATGGTGGAGAATATGAAGAGACAATTCATTCCCATTTATTTTGAGGTAGATTTGTTGAGTAAAATGCAAGGGTTGAAGCAAGGGGAAAAATCTATGTAGGAGTATATAGAAGAGTTCTACCAATTCCTCATTAGAACAGGTCATGCAGAACCTCAGAAGGAAAAAATTTCCTGTTATCTTTATGGATTGTGACCAAGTATTCAGGATGATTTGAGTCTAGTTAGAATGACCAGCACTGAAGAGGCATACCATTTTTCCCTAAGAGTGCAAGAGAAGTTGAACAAGAAGTTTGAAAGCAAGCAAGATGGAAGAGGTTGCGGTGGAAGATTTGGTAGATGGTCTTATGGAGGCTGAAATGATGATCAGAAAAGGAATGATGAGTTAAGTAGCAGTCAGAATCATAGAGGAAATTATTTCAATCGTTCCCGTGATCAAGATAATAGGGATCAAAGAGGAAGAGGGAAAGGACCAGGAAGAGGCAGTTTTCATGGGACATGTTTCCATTACGGAGAAGGACACTGAGCCTATGAATGCCCACAACATCAAGGAAGGATGGATAGGAGAAATGAAGGACATGCACAAGTTGTGTATGCAAATAAAGAAGCTCAGTAAGAACACTCAGACAATGCTGAGAGAGGAGAAACCCTAGTTGTCAGGAGGATCCTGATAAATGAAGAGAAGATCTCATATTAGAGGAAGAGCCTATTTTGCACTAGATGCAGGTGCAAGGAAAAGTGTTGTAATGTGATTATTGATGGTGGAAGCACTAATAATCTAGTATCAGAAGAAATGGTCACAAAGTTGAAGCTGAAAAGGGAAAAGCACCCACGTCCATACAGAGTTTCCTAGGTGCAGGATGACCACAAGGTCCTGATCAATGAGCAGTGCTTAGTGAAGTTCAAGATTGGAAGTTACTGAGATGAGGTACTTTGTGATATCATCCCCATGGATGCATGTCATTTGTTGTTGGGAAGGCCTTGGCAGTTTGACAGGCATGTTATACAAGGTGTTCATGCTAATACTTATTATCTGACAAAGGATGGAGTCTGACACAAGCTTAAGTCATTGAAGGAAACAGGAGAAAAGGTATGTAGTAATGCCAGAATATGTTTAGTTGATGGAAGAAATTTCTTAGAAGGTATGAGACATGAGAATATGTGTTTTTCCCTAATTCCAAAAGAGGGTAAAGAAGAAGTAGGAGATGTACCTTTAGAAGTTGCAAACTTGTTGGAGGAGTTTCAAGATATTGTTTATGATAATGTACCTGATGGATTACCAAGAGTGAGGAAGATCAGTCATCAAATGGACTTGATCCTAGGGAAAAGTTTGCCAAACAAGGCAGCCCATAGGATGACTCCAGCAGAGAGTGAGGAATTGAACAGACAAGTGCATGAGTTACTGTAGAATGGATTGATCTGAGAGAACTTGAGCCCATGAGTTATACCGATAGTATTAACACCAAAGAAAATGGAGAAAGGAGGATGTGTATATATTCTCGAGATATCAATAATATCACTATCAAGTACAAATTTTTCTTGCCAAGAATGGATGATATTATAGATTGTTTCAGTGGAGCTGAGTATTTCACAAAGATAGATCTAAAGAGTGGATATCACCAAATCAGGATCAGAGAAGGAGATGAATATAAGGAATCCTTCAAGAAAAAAGAGGGCTTGTATGAGTGGTTAGTCATGCCTTTTGGGCTAACCAATGCACTGAGCACATTCATGTGGCTCATGAATGAAGTATTGAAAAATTTTCTGGGTACGTTTCTTATTGTGTACCTGGATGATATTTTGATTTTTAGTAAGACATTGGAAGAACATATGATGCATATTCATAAGGTGTTTGAGAGGTTAAGGGAAGAGAAGTTGTTGATTAATCTAAAGAAGTGCAATTTTGTGAAGATGGAATTAGTGTATCTGGGATTTGTAGTCTTAGATAAGGTCTAAAAATGGACCCAGAGAAGGTACAGGCTATCCTTGAATAGCCTACCCCAAGGAGTGCTACTGAGGTAAGAGCTTTTCATGGTTTGGCTAGCTTTTACAGAAAGTTTATTTGAATTTTTAGTAGTATATATGGACCCTTAACTGAAACAATGAGATGGGATAGGAAAGAGTTTAAGTGGACTATAGGGGCAGATAAGAGTTTTTAATTGTTGGAAAGAAAAGTTACAAAACAACATGTATTAGCACTTCTAGATTTTAAGAAGGTGTTTCAAGTAGACTGTGATGCTAGTGGCAATGATATTGGAGCACTTTTGAGTCAGGAAGGTAAACTCGTTGCTTATTTTAATGAGAAGTTGAATGATGTCAAGAGAAAGTATTGTGTTTATGATCAAAAGTTCTATGCTATAGTTCAAGAATTGAGGAAGTGGAGGCATTATATTTTTCTACAATAATTTGTTTTATTTTCTAATCATCAAGCTTTGCAATATTTTAATAGTCAGGGAAAATTGAATCAAAGACATTTGAAATGGGTTGAGTTTTTGCAAAGTTACACTTTTGTTTTGAAACATAGGAGTGGGAAGTCTAAAAGGGTTGCAATTTCCCTTAGTAGAAGATTAATTTTGCTGAGACAGAGATGCAGATTGAGATTGCTGGGTTCAAGGAACTCAAGAGTTTGTATCTTGAAGATCCATATTTTGGTGAAGCTTGGAAAGCTTGCATAGAACCTGTTACTCTGGATAGAACCAAATGGTTGGATTTCATAACCATGATGATATGTTGTTAAGAGGTAGTCAGTTGTACATTCCAAAGAGTTGCATGAGGGAGAATCTAATCAAAGAAAAGCATAGTAGAGGACTAGATGGACATTTTGGGCAAGATAAAACCATTTCTCTGGTTAATGAGAACTATTATTGGCCACAGTTGCAGAAAGATGTTAAGAAATTTGTACAAGATTGCAGGGTATGTCAGATGGAAAAGGGAGTGAAGAAGATTACACGGTTGTATCATCTATTACCTATAGTAGAGAATCCATGGGAGGATATTAGTATGGACTTTATTCTTGGCCTATTGAGAACTCAGAGAGAGCATGATTCCATCTTTGTAGTGGTGGATAGGTTTTCAAAAGTGGCACATTTCATTCCTTGCAAGAAGACTAATGATGTTGTTCATGTAGCAGAATTGTTTTTTAGGGAGGTGGTAAAACTACATGGATTACCAAAGAGCATAGTTTCAGATTGGGACATGAAGTTTTTTGGGTAATTTTGGAGAACCTTGTGGAAAAAGTTGAAGATAGTTTTGAAGTTAAGCTCACTCAGCACACCATCCACAAACTAATGAACAGATAGAAGTTGTGAATAGGAGCTTGGGAAACCTGTTGAGATGCTTGGTTGGAGATAAACCAAAGGGATGGGATTTGGTTTTACCACAGGATGAATTTTCATATAATAACTCTATCAATAGGAGCACTGGTAAATCAACATTCGAAATAGTATATGAAAGTAGTCCCAGAAATGCATCAGAATTAAGAAAGTTGGACAAAAGAGAGACAAGTAGCGCTAAAGTTGAAGAATTTGCAGAATACTTGAAGAATTTGCATAAGGAGGTGAGGAAGCATATTAATAAAATGAATACATAGTACAAGGCTAAGGAAGACAAGAAACGGAGGCATAAGGAATTTCAGGTGGGAGATGAAGTCGTGGTTTATTTGAGAAAGGAGAAATTTCTAGGAACATATAATAAGTTGAAGATGAAGAAGTTTGGACATGTAAGACCCGAAAAAGGCATAAGAAGCATATAAAGGAAACCACAAAACCCTAAAGACATGCAAACCTATCTAATCTATCATGAAAACCATTTGAAAAGAGAGTATACATAAAACATGAAAACACTTAAAAATCCCTTCAAATGTAGCTCACATGTCCTCCTTTCTTCTCCATGAGATGGATTATGTGTTGCTCTTTTGTCAATGACAAAATTGCACAAATATTGAAAATCCCAAATTGAAAGCGACAATACTAGGAGATAGTGGTTCTAACCTTGAATGAGAGGAAGGCATCTCAATTTCTAGAAATTGAGAGGCAATTATGAGAAGATTGCATAGAATCAATGCATAATGAAGGGAAAAGAACGTAGGATTCTTGGAAGCATGATTCGGGGGAAAATGAATGAAGAAATATTGAAGATATTGAAGAAGCACCTTAATAGGGATGTGAATCCTCAATTAAGGGATATGACAACTAGGTGAGATTAGGAGGATTTTAATTCAATTAATAAATCAATATTCCTCACAAATCTAAATTAGTATTTATGAAATTATAAAATCCCATAAATTGGATTTAGGCAATTAATTAATAAAAATTAATTAATTGTGAAGACTTAGGAAAAGGGGAATAAATAAAGTCAATTTATTTATTCAATTAGGACATAGGGATAAACTATAGGTTATTCATCCCAAGAGGGTAGATTAGTGAATTATCGATCAAATTGAAGGTATTAATGTTGAATTGAATTGATTTTGATAATATTGATAAGGATTAGGATCCATTTCAAAGATTCTGGAATAGTTTAGGAAATCACGAGGCATTAATGAGATTTGACAATACTCTCGCGATAATGATTGGAAATGATATAATGGTATCAATGAACTTGGATGATGCCAGAGGATAAATAAAGATAGGGAGACATCGATGAACTTGGACAATGCTCCTGAAATGTGAAAGTGATAGCGAGGCATCGATAAACTTTGATAATGCCAGGGGATTGATTGAAAGATATTGATAAGGCATTTATACAAGTTTGGAATGATCTTGGATTGATTTAGGAAGATTAGGACTTGGTTGGACTGATTTAGGAAGATGATCAATTTGGACAAAATGAGAGAAATGTTAGTAATTGATGACATGGAAGAATGACACAATATTAGTGAATGATAAAGATCAAACACATAATATAGAAGACATGTTAAAAAGGGGGCATATGCAATGAACCATTTTTAGGTGTCTACATTTTTCCCCTCTTTGAGAAAATGTGATTATGAGTGTTGGCTCAAAGAAAAATAGAAGATCATGCCCTAGTGGATCAACATAAATGGAAGTAGGATGCCCCCTTGAAAAATTGGACGGAAATTGACATGAGGACAAATTTTTTGAAAAGAAAGATTATTGCATGGATTGATTGAAGAAATGTTAGTAGAAAATGAAAATTGGACGAAGAGATGTTAGTAAGATGGAAATATTTTGGCTTTCATAAGTGAAATTATGTCATAAGAGCTTATTTTGATATAGAAAAATCGGATGCAGCACATCGTGGCACAAAGTCAAAGCGAGAAAGCCATCCTTTTGTGTAAACAAACATGATTCAGAAAAATGATGATCTTCTCTTTCCTGAAGCATATAGCAGACATGCCCCGATCATCAAACAGGCAGAAAACAAAGCAAAAAGATAAAAATAAATCAAAGATAAAAACACTCACTGAAACAATGTGAGCCAACAACCATTCTGATCTTTTTTTACTTGCATTAAATGTTCTTTGAATGATAGCTTAGATTGGAAATTGACTCATTGGATAATTGATTGGTTGAGTGATAGTAAAGATCGAAAGATTGAACAGGTCCAACTAGATTGAACGTTGAGTCACAATGATTCAGATCGCGCTTGTGAGAACATGGTTTCATTAAGCACAGGATGATGATTCTTCCACTGATGTCTGAAAACATGATAATCATTTTGCAAAAGAAGGAAAAGTATGTACAAATTTATTGCAGATTTTTTAAGAAGCTTTTGCAATTTTTTAGGATTTTTGAGATATTTGGATTTTTTTGTGATGATATTTTTTCAAGACTTGTTATGATTTTTAGGTTTTTTTTAGCATAATATGTGATTTTTTAGGGTCTTTTTTCAAGAACGTATTTGATTTTTAGAGATTTTTTTAAAGATCATATTTGATTTTTTGGGGGATTTTTAGCTTCTATTTGTATTTTTAGGATTTTTTCAGCATCATATTTGATTTTTTTGGTCTTTTTTTAGGATCGTATTTGATTTTTAGAAATTTTTTCAGGATTGTATTTGATTTTTTTGGATTTTTTGAAATTGCCCCCAATGTCTAGCAAGGCAGGGAGGGATATTGTCAAAGGGGAAATGGACTAGTAGATGGACAAAGTCCAAGGGTCACTTGCATGGGATTTGTTTAGGTGCCAAGGACTATCCAAGAAATGGGATAATAATTTTTGTGCCAAGTGAAGGGACTAGTTAAGACAATGATTGGATAAGGAAAATAGTGTAGTGAATGGAATGTGAGAAATGGAAATGTCAAGAGGTTTTTCTTTGAAAACATGTTTTGCATTGAACGTCCTTATTTTACATCAAAACCAAGATAGGGAGTTGGATTGGACAATGTTAGGACTTGGATAGGATAATGATAGGATATAAACAGGAAAATGATAGGATGTGGATAGGATATGCAAGATCAATCAGGGATATGGAATATGGATGAAAGGTTGTGATAGGATAGGCAATATGGATGAAAGGGATATAGGTAATGTGAAGCAGATAGGACATGTGATGCTTCAAGGGAGATTTGTAATCGTGTCAAGATCAAAGTTGGGGAAAAGAGGATAGGATAATGAATACGATGGGCATAGGATAATGGAGGACATGATGGGGATAATGGAGGATAATGACAAGAGTAGTGGAGGATAACACCAATGAAATATGCCCCCAAGTATAGACTGCAAGAAGTTCATAGAATTACACATGACACTTGTTTTCCATGTTTTCATCATGGTACTTGCCCAAAGTGCCTGATTGCCAAGTTTTCACTATTGGACGAAATTATTTCTCTTGACTCTTTTTTTTGTGTTACCAAGATGCATGTTTGTCAGGTTTTCATCAAGGCAAATTTTTTCTTTTTCATTTTTTTTGACCTTTTGACTTTTTGGAAAAAATTGGATGCTGAAATGACATGGACGGAGTACTCAAGCACCTTACTCTTTGAAATGTGCTTTTGAAAGATATTGCGCAAAGACATTGGTTGGGTAATGACAAAGGGATATGAAGTGGGTGATTGGATAAGGATGGGACAAGATTTATGCAAAGGATTGGATAGGTTGGATGAAAGGTTGGAAAACAAGTGTTGGATGATGGAGGGAGTGAAAGAAGGATGGATGTTGAATGGATGGATATGGGTGAAAGAAAAAAATTGGCACACACCTTGAGGGGTGATGGAGTGAAGGAGGAAAAAGAGATTTTGGAGTTTGAGGTATTAATGAAGGAATGGATATGGATTTTGGGACACAAGGACCCAAAATGGATTTGGAAGATGGAAGACATTTAGATGGAGAGATGGAAACTTTGGATGCCAATTTGGACTTTTCTTTGGGACTCTGTGCTTCAAGGAGATTCTTGGGAATCCACATGCTTTTTTATTTTTCATTATTTTGTGGGTCCTTAGAATGCATGGATTTCATAAGATATTTAGGAACCCATATGGATTTTGACTTTATTTTTTTCTCAATGGGCCTTTGTGGCCTTTTGGAATTTTCTTTTAGGATCACATTTTTCTTTTTTTGTACATGTTGATTATACTGGACATGTTGATCCTTGATAGCATGTGGAGTGCTTGATTTGTGGATTTTATTCTTGGCATCCAAATTGCTTTGAAAGGGAATGGAATTCATGGATGGATAGAAATTGTATGGAGGCTTTTTGGATGGATGAAAAGTTCTCCAAGATGTGTACCTTTTCTGACTTGTATTTGGAAAAGGGTAAATGGGTTGTGAGCTAGTGGAGGGGGGAATATATGGCCCTATGATGGATGGAAGGGTTGAAGGGGGAGTTATACATATAGGTTTGGAGTTTGAAGGGATACCAACACCTTGAGATGTAAATTTTTTACTAAGACCATGGCCATTAGACTTTTCTTTGATATGAGAGGGTTTCAATATACCTTTTGACTTGATAATTATTTCTTTGACCAGTAGGATACTTGCTACAAGATGCGAGTCCATTATTATGAGGTGTGAATGATATGGAAGGACTTGTAGGACCATGAGGTGGACTAGACTCAATAGAACTAGGGGAACCCATTTGAAGTGTAAGGGGTTCATGAACAACTTGCATAGATGTGCTTGGATCACAAGGGGGATTTGAAGGATCAGGACAAGGAGAAGAATGGATGGATGGATCTTGAGGAGGATCTGGAGTAATAATGGGATCTTTTGAGGGATCCAAAGGGATGATGGAATCTTTTGGAAGACATGAAGGTGAAGGGACACCTTGATCTTGACTTGGAAAGGGATCTTGGGATGACATGGAAGAGAGATCATGATATTGCTTAGGAAGTGGAAGGTCAATGGTATTTGGAAGAACATTTTGGTTTGGGGATGGAAGGAGGTCATCTTGAATAAGAGAGTTATGGATAATAGGATCATCATGAGGCTCAAGGGGAATGGGCTCTTTCTCAACAATTGGGGGGATTGGTCATCATTGGGATCTTGATCTTGATATGTTTTAAGACGTGTTTCTTCATGTTTTGTATCATCCTCTTGACATGGGATATGCATTTGGACATGTAATGGGGATTCTTGAAAGGGGTCAATGTTTGGACACAAGAGAGATGGACTTTGGATGAGACTCTCATGAATATGCTTGATTGAAATTGGAGGACATGGTGGAATTGGTTCAAAGGAACTTGGGCTATACATATGACTAGCTTGGATTTCTTTTGTGGATAGCCATTGGAAGGTTGCATTGTTGGAAGAATCACTTGATGGGGATGGGGGAAATTGCTCTTGTGAAGTTTGCAGGGATGAAGGAATGAAGGGAAACATGGATGTTTCTTGAAGGTTAATTTCTTGAGAGGAAGTAGGTATATCATCCATGTGATTTTTTTGGGATGATCCATTTCTAGACACGGGTGAATTATTTGTGTCATCCTCTTCATTTATAGGATCCAATTTTTGAAACAAATTCTTTAAAACTTTAGATTTGAACTTGTGCTGCTTGATGGATCTTATTGGTAATACCTCATCATTATTTACATGTTGGAAATAATTTTTGGATTGAACATGTTCCTCAAAAGGGTTCTCATCGATTATGTTTTGTTGATGCTCAAAATATGTCACATTTGAATTTGTCTTTGTTTCAGAAAAAACTTGTTTGATTTGAGGACATAGGAGGGACTTCGTCACAAGAAGATGTTCTTGAATGAAAGATTATTGGTAAAATTGATATTGATTGAATTGTTTGGTTTCTTTAGGAATACTTGGTTGCATTGGAATGGAGATCGGTTCATAATTAGGTGGTGGCCCCAATTGAATTATTCCACGCACTGGTTGAAAGGTTTTTTTGGGAATTTGGTTGAATGATTGATTTGAAATTTGAGTACATGGAGACTAGTTTGAAACTTGATTGAATTGAGCATGATCTAGTACTTGGTTGAAAAATGTTGACTCGTGCACATGATTGAATTGGGCTTTGTTAAATTTTTCATTTGCCTCATTGAGTTGTAAAATAAGTTTTTGTATCTTTGTTTTCTCAGTGAGAGATTGTGTGTCAATTTCACCAAAATATTCACTTGGACATCCAAGGAGTTTGGCCATCTCATTTTTGCTCTTTATCATCTTTTCTACCCTCTCTTTCAAGATCTTCTTTTCTTTATCTAATTTTGTTTGCAACTTTTGAATCATGTGTGCATGGATTTGATGCAATTGATTGTTTGGTTGTGTTGACATCATTTGTCTTGGCTCAAAGTCTTGTTATTGCAAAGGTATTTCTTGTCTAGGATAAAAGGATAATTGTGATTTTCCTTGTGATGCAAACACGGGTTGATAATTTTCTTGTTTCCTTTTGGATGCTTGGAACCTAGTGAAGATCGACATGATGCCTATGTGTAAATGCAATATTTTTTTGACTTTTTTGAGAAACTTTTAGGATAAAAAATGCAACCTAAATATGCAAATGCACATTTGGACTTTGGATGATATGCAAAGAAACTAGGCTTATGCAACTATGTTTTTGGTTTTTTGGACTTTGACAAGAAATATTTGGAAAGGAGACAAACCTAAGAGCATAACCTCATGAGGTTGAATAAGAATCTTGACTTGAAAAAGGGGATTGAGGGATAAGGGATAATTTTGATAAAAAGGATTAGATCAAATCAGTCATGAAAAAAGTGGATTGTGACCAATTGATAAAGGGGGGTTTGAAATTTGGGAATAGGGGACCAAGTCAAGATCCTATTTTCAGCGTCATAAAGAAAGGTTCTATGATTTGAATACTTTCTAGGATTCTTTTGCAAATCTTCTAGAGAGGATCTAAGATGAGATATTTGTGTAAAAGGACTATGATTAGGAATTATGCAAGATGGACTATAATGAGGATTACGATAAGGCCTAAAATGCAAGGGAATTTTTGAAATGCAAATGCAAGGAGCTTAGGACATGAATATGCAAGATGAAGACTATCAAGCATGCCAAGAGGTTCCAAACGAAAAGTTTAAGGTTCCATATGTTTACTCAAAGGTAAGGTGTTTTTGACCATTTGATTGTTCTTGAAGATGATTTTGGAAAAAAGTGTTCTTAAGAAGAGTGTTTTTAAAATTTTTTCATTTTTATTAAGGTTTGAAACACTCACGCAAGACACATCATTGAGAATGGATATTGTAAAAAGAAACAAACACACCACATCCTAAGGATAGCAGGGACAATATCTGTTGAATCTCCACTTGAACTGAAGTTTAGCCATGCTTACTAATAGTGGATAACTTAGAAGCTTGGAGGCACAAGCTCCTCCTTATAGTGTACTCACTTCTCAGGTACTCCAAGATTTGAATCCCAAGGGTCATCACTTCTCAAGGGACTATTGTCTCGACTAATAGCCACGAAAGTGTGGGGCATCTTAGTTGGTCTCCGACCTTCTGCGCCAACAGATAGAAGGTTTTTGGATACTAAAAAATGGTGTTTAGTAAAGGCATCCATTCAGGTGGTTATACGTGTGGCAGATTAGCTCCATTATGGAGGCCTCCCAGCCTATAGAAGTTACGTTCTGTAGGTTTTTATGCACCACAAGGGTGCTGAGGGAGATCTTCTTCCCCATATATCATATTCAACACCCATTCACTATGAGATTAATCACAAAGACATATTTTCTATACCAGTTTGGAAGGGCTTGGCTTTAGCCTGTTACCTGTTGGGAAATCCACTCTCACTGGCTCTATTAAAGCACTTGGGAGGTAGCCACACTAAAGGACTTGCATGGATTTCTCTTACACCCAAGATCCATGAAGGCGAGGGGAGAGGATACGTCCATACATTTCCTATGGTTTACAAAAACTAGAAGACACTTTAGACACATGAATGAAATGATTCATTTTAAAGCACCAAGCTGAAGTGTTTTCTAACTACTAAAAGCACACATTAAAGTTTTAGAAAACACACAAGATCTTCTACAAATGTCCTGCATCAAAATCGTTAGTATTTTTATGATTCATTCTTCATCCCATGATTTCCAAAATGTTGCACAAATCATCAGTAACACAGAAAACATGCATACAAAGAAAAAGCATACAAATTAATTAAAATTGGAACAAGTGCACCTTGATTTTTTATGCTTTTTAACTAGTCATAAAGATCCAATTTTTAGATATATCTCGAGAGCAGAAAATTAAAAATGGAAAGAAATAACCCCTCTTAAAAATTAGTGAGATTTCCAAAAATGTAAGAATTTTCAAAAAATTCCTTAATTTGTGCCCTAGGGACCCTATTTTTCAAAATAGACCATTTTTCAAAGATGTAATTATTTCAGCCATTATTTTTCATGAAAATTAAAAACTCAGAGAATAGACCCCATTTAGATTTTGAAGAGCTTTCCAGAAATGTAAATTTTTTAGAGAAATTCACTAATTTGCACCTAAAATTACTTGTTTATGAAAAATTATAAAAAAATATAAATCCCGCAATATTAATAAGAAAAATCTAAATTTTGGACTGTAGGCTCCTGATACCATCCCCAACCTGCAATAAAAATTTCATAAACATATTTGAAGATGTTCAAAGATGTTGATGTTTATAGCTTCGATCAGATAAAATGATCTTAATGTTATAAATAAATAATATATTAATATATATATATATATATATGATAATAATGGACATTACTACTATATATATTAATATACATATTTAACTAAATAAACATCATTGAATTGATAAAATTGTTATTCAGATAAAACAATATGAAATAATATTATTCTGCATTATATATATTAATATATATAATAATAATATTATTATTATATATATCAATATACATATATAATATAGTTAATAAAATAAATAATATTAATACTCATATTGCATACCGATTGATATCGGTTTAATTAAATGCCGATTTGTATGAATAATGGTTATCTTATCAAAACCGATGTGTATCGGTTATATTAAGCAATGATTCTACATCAGTTACAAACACCGATTTGCATCAGCCACACAATGCTCTCGCGGGGTGCTAATAGTATTATGAAGTAATATACTATACCTAATTGTATAGCGTGCAGCGTATTATTGGGTGTGCTTTATTATACATTGGTTTATTTTGCTGAAAACATCGATAATACTAATCGGTTGATAAATATGTGTTATGAAAAGACATGGCATTATAGAGCCATGTCTCCGTAAGGAGACATGTCTCTATA
>MU224210.1:817915-828445 GCA_018584345.1 Thuja plicata
TATATATATATATATATATACATATATCTTGTGATTAAATATATTACATATATTGAAGTTATATAAGTAAAATTAAAAGCCACATATTCTGATCTAAAACTTAACAAAAGAGATATGATCAAATCATTGAAAACTTGCATGCAACAACAAAACAACAAAGAAAACCTGCATGCAAACAAATTTATCAGATTTTTAGCATGTTCACGTCGGGTTCACCAAATGTAAGACCAGAAAAAGGCATAAGAAGCATATCAAGGAAACCACAAAACCCTAAAGACATGCAAACCTATCTAATCTATCATGAAATCCATTTGAAATGAGAGTATAACATAAAGCATGAAAACACTTAAAACTCCCTTCAAATGTAGCTCCCATGTCCTCCTTTCTCCTCCATAAGATGGATTATGTGTCGCTCTTTTGTCAATGACAAAATTGCACAAATATTGAAAAGCCCAAATTGAAAGCGAGAATACTAGGAGATAGTGGTTCTAACCTTGAATGAGAGGAATGTATCTCAATTTATAGAAAATGAGAGGCAATTAGGTGAATATTTCATAGAATCAATGCATAATGAAGGGAAAAGAAGGTAGGATTCTTGGAAGCACGACTAGGGGGAAATGAATGAAGAAATATTGAAGATATTGAAGAAGCGCCTTAATAGGGATGTGAATCCTCAATTAAGGGATATGAAAATTAGGTGAGATTAGGAGGATTTTAATTCAATTAATAAATCAATATTCCTCACAAATCTAAATTAGTATTTACGAAATTATAAAATCCCATAAATTATATTTAGGCAATTAATTAATTAAAAATTAATTAATTGTGAAGACTTAGGAAAAGGGGAATAAAAAAAGTCAATTTATTTATTCAATTAGGACATAGGGATAAACTATAGGTTATTCATCCCAAGAGGGTAGATTAGTGAATTATCTATCAAATTGAAAGTATTAATGTTGAATTGAATTGATTTTGATAATATTGATAAGGATTAGGATCAATTCCGAAGAGTCTAGAATAGTTTAGGAAATCATGACGCATCGATAATGATTGGAAATGATATAATGGCATCAATGAACTTGGATGATGCCAGAGGATAAATAAAGATAGGGAGACATCGATGAACTTGGACAATGCTCCTGAAATGTGAAAGTGACAGTGAGGCATCGATAAACTTTGATAATTCCAAAGGATTGATTGAAAGATATTGATAAGACATTGATACAAGTTTGGAATTGAATGAGTTTGGAATGATCTTGGATTGATTTAGGAAGATTAGGACTTGGTTGGAATGATTTAGGAAGATGTTCAATTTGGCCAAAATGAGAGAAATGTTAGTAATTTATGACATGGAAGAATGACACAATATTAGTGAATGATAAAGATCAAACACACAATATAGAAGACATGTTAAAAAGGGTGCATATGCAATGAATCATTTTTAGGTGTCTACAGGATCATGCAAAATACTGAAGAAGCATGATTCAGGAAATGCTTATGAGTAGAGTTGCCCAGTGAACTCAATAATTAACCAGTGTTTAACATTTCTGATTTGATAGAATATCATGAGGGAGGTGTTGAGGATTAGATCACAGAAGCACAGTGGAATATTCTAGCAACTACTTTAGCTACAGAGGATATTGAAGACATTTTGGATAGTCATGTTGGCAGAAGCACAAGAAACAGGTAATATGAAGAATATTTGGTCAAATGGAAAGGACAACCTATAGAAGATTCATCATGGCTATCAAGGGAGGAGGTTAACCATCTTGGTTTTCCTTTGACCACCTAAGACATGACAGGGTCACTTCTCAAATTACCTTGGGTGTCTGATGTAGGAGCATCCTTGGTGTAAGAGCAATCTTGCATCACCCAAAAATATTTTTTGGTTCTTTTCAATAAGGGTTATTTTATGCAGAGTTACTATTTATGGAAAGTTACTATTTTTAGTAAGTTTTTCGTTTGAGCTCAGAATGTTCTATTTTGTTCCTTGGAGGTTCACTTTTATTATATCAGCCTACCAGTAAAGTTTCATTGCCAGATCAAGTCTAGTTTTATAGATATTGGATATTTTTGGTATTGACAGCAGGGTACAAAAACTTTGCACTCGATTTTAAAGGATTTAGAGGCTCCAAATGGGGTCAAAACCTTGGCCCAAGTCAAGCATTATAGAGCACTTTGTGGCATTTCCAAAATGGGGCTACGGTGGCCCTTTGGGTCAACGGTTGATGAGTTATGGTCTCTGAAAGTTGCGCTACCTGAACTTGAAAATGTTAAAGTTTCTTCAAAATTTCTTTTTGGGTTCCAAAGTTATTTGGGCCTACTCTTATGTAATAAAAATGAATAATAATATCTTAGGTATGGTCGGCTTCAAACTTTAGGGTTTAATTTCTAGAATCTTCTTGGGCAGTTAAAATTGCCTGTATATTGAAGGCCTGTAGAGTTGTTTAGGGCAGTTCTGGGTTATGCAACTGGTGGGTCTGTCTTGCAGATTATTGTAATAAAATTCCCATGTGGTTGTGCATGTTGCATTTTTTAAGGTGCATGTTATATTTTAGTATATTATAATTCCATTTCATGGTGGATAATAGAAAGCCCATTTCCTGTCTTTGTAAATATTGTTATTCTCAATTTTGTTGTGTATTTGTAAGGGGAGCACCCTTTATCAAATTTTGAAATTTTCTGATAAAAAGACTCTGGAATAGTGAGGTAATATGTTTCTGGAATAGACTATTGTTGACATCCTAGACACTCAACATGTTTGGTTCAATTTGAATAGATTTTTCAAGTAATTGGTGGCACACACATAGAAAACATGTGAAAATGGTTGTCTTTGTCTCTATTCGTACACAATGAGTGTATATTATGTAGTCTTAAAAAAAGACCTGATTTACACTAGTAAAGAATGGATACAGATAGAATCAGACAAGCTTATCCTAAGGAATTGGATTGGTATTAAAAATCTTTGGCCCACAACTTGGTATCTCTTTGGCTCACACAAGAGTGTCACCCCCGAGAAGGTGCCCGTATATTTGTCTTTCACAAGAGCTATGAATAATATGGTCAAAGGAGACTACACAATGAGACCTCCAATGTTGTATTATCAACTTTAAAATTCTCAAGGAGATACATATGGTGAGTGTCTTTAGGAGAGAATCTTCCCCCTCCTTCCACAAAGATTATGAAAATTTTTGAAGGTGAACCAGGTAAGAAACTACTCTAAGGATTCTAGTAAGGGCTTCCATTCCTAGCACCTCTTGTATTCTTGCAAGCAGGATTAAGGACTATAACCCTATGATTACCCATATATCGTAGTCCCGCAAGTAGGATTGAGGCCTCTCATCCCTACGTATACCAAAATATATTTCGTTGTAGTTCTGTAAACAAGATTTAGACACAAATACCCTACTAGCGCTAGAATAAATGATTTATGACCAATGGGGTCTTTGACTAGCATAATTTCCATTTGCCACCATAAGCTAGAAAAGAGGATTAGCAATAAAATGTGATTCTAAAATGCTTCGATTACAAAGGGTGTCAATACTAATAGTGACCTTATATTTATCTGAGAAACACTTAAGAGAATCGATATACCTGCTGAAGGGTTTGATTTGATCTTCAATTAAGATTGCAAGACTTGCCCTTTGTTGTGTGTGACAATAAGCAAGTCTTTGTTTGAATTATTTTCGTGACCTAAACCCTAGAGTGCGCCTGATTATCTTCCTTCCCATCTGTCAGTTGTTTTTTCTTGTATATAAACCAAGAAAACAAGAAAAAATCAAATCTAAAAAATACCCAAAACAACATAAAAAAGCATAAAACTGAGAAATTACAAAATAATTTTAGCGATTCCAAAATAGTTTCTACCATTGCAAAATTCCTTTTTTGGTTGTGAAATATATCTGTTAGTTGAAAAATATATATGTCAGTTGCAAAATTCTGCTGAAAAAAGAGGCTTAAAAATAGAATAATCAATTGCTAAATTAAAACTTCAATCACAAAATAAACAGACGTAATTACGGTAATAAACAGTGCAATTGCGAAATACTTTGTGTGATTGCAAAATTAGTTTGGCAATTGCAAAATAAATAAAAAACTTCGAGAATAAATAAATAAAATAAATGACAAAATCTCGGTCGTACGGTCGAGATTGAGGGATTTTGTTGGTTGTCTGCAAGCAATTTTTTGGTTGTAAGTTCATGTCGGGTTCCCCAAAATGTGTGGGGTAAAATCTGCACAAGCTCAAATAGAGGATTAATAGCATTGTATTAATCAAAGAATGAACTAATAATCAACATAAAGCCCCACAAACAACATAAATGAAATCTAATCTATTGGAAATCAAATAGGCAATTAAGTGCAAACCAATAGATAATTGAAGCCTTTTTTGCTTCTCTCCTCTTCTCTTGAAAAGTTGTTTAAATGATGCTTAGAGTTGATATTGACAATACTTTGACTTGGAATATTAGAGAAATGTGATAAAATGATTGATGTATATTGATCGCAATTAGTTCCAAAACCTCCATAAAGATTGTGCTTAGAAAATTTGATCTTGATTCTACCTCTTTTCAAATGAGAAAGAAGAAGGTTTATATAGAGATTTCAGACAGATCGACGGTTGAGATTGATCCCGTGAAAGAAGATTTAATGGAAGAGATAATTAGAGATGGAGTGAATGATGACCTTATGAAAATACATATTGTCAATTAGTGCCAAAACACTTAGTCATCACAATGTTGACCGAGCCAGTAGTGTAACCCGAGAAGTGGCAATGTTGACCGAGCAGATAGTGGTAATTAGTATTACCCAAGTGATCATAGTAGCCTAAGTACATAGAGTAGCCCGAGTGCTAGAGATTAGTATGTTTCCCGAGTGACAGCATAATGCACGAGTGCTAGTGTATTGCCAGAATGGATTACTGGACCTGAGTGACAGTTTTGGGCTGACTTAACTTAAATTGTTGGATGTTAATTTATCTTATGGAATATGACTTATAGTTGCATTTAGTTTGGATAAGGTATAAATATAAATTATTTTGATAATCCAAATAGTGAGTGAATAGATGTGTAAGAGCATGTATGTGAATATGAAGTAGCACTTTGTTTAAGAGGCTACAGCAGTATAAGGAATAGCAGTGACTCATCCATCACAGTTAGGTGATTATTTTATATCATTTATCTTATTAAGTAAATCAAAGTTTCATTGAAGATCATATATTAGCTCATCCTAATAGGTGCATCAGAAAAATCCTCTAACAAGGTGGACCTAACAGTATTTTATAAATCTCCTAACAGAGTTGCATTACTTGATTGTATTGTATTAAATCCTTTCACAAGGTGGAACTAACAGTCCTTATTTATCCTAACAGGACAAGCCATTAGAAGTGGTCAATTGTAAGCTTTAACAGGCTAAATTTATACTACAGTAATAAAATCTTGTGGGTACCATCCCCACCCCAATTTTACTTTCTATTTGGAAGGTTTCTAGGTAACCAAATTTTGTTCCAAGCATTGTGAATGTTTTATTGCTTTTCATTTCATGCAAGCAATCAGATTAGATAATCTAATATTGGATTAAAAGGATTAAGTTTTATTGGTTCCTCATTCAACCCCCCCCCTCTCAGTCACATTGACTCAACATATTTCCAACAATTGGTATCATAGCATAAGGTTCTCTTTACAGAAGTTTAACAGCTTGAGCAAAGATCAGAGGCAATGGAAATATACAGACTGGAGAAAGCCATTGAAAATGAAAAGATAGATCTACAAGTGGTCATGAATCAAATCAAGAAACTCAAGGGGAAACTCTCTCTTTCCCTAAAAAGAACAAAATATTTAGCAGTACAAATGAATGACAAAAGTTACATAGAAGAAAGAATTGATGACTTATGCAAAGAAAGAAGTTCAAAAGAAGCAGATGTAGCAATTGAAGACCTACTTGCAAAGAATCTCAATTTACATGAAAAAGTCAGAAAATTGAAAAGAGAACAAGAAATTCATTCAGTTAGAATATGTGAAGTCATAGAACAAAAGAGTCAAGCAGAAAATGATAGAGAAATGGCACAAGAAGATAAAATATTGCTGAGTACAAGATTAGAGGAAAGAGAAAATGAAATCCATCATTTGTCACTTCAGCAAGTAGATATGATAAATCAACTTGATAATGTAAATCAAGAAGTTATCAATCTGAGCATAGAAAATGAAAGACTACAGAATGATCTCAATACTGAAAAATAGACCAATGAGAGTATGATGAATTCACAAGGAAGCATGGATTAGTTGATAGAGAAAACTCGACTCAGACATCATGGACAAACTAGATTAGGTTATACTGAAGAAGATGAATCCTCATAGCAAAGAACTCAAAAGAATAGAAAACCTATTTGTAATCATTGTGGAAAGTTAGGAAACACAGCAAAAAAGTGTTGGAGCAATGGAAAATCAAAGTTTAATGGTAAATTCTATAGATGCAACAAGCATGGACATAGGTAAAGTGAATGCACTGAGAAACCTAAGTTTGAAGGAAAATGTTTCAATTGTAACAAACAAGGTCACAAATCCTCCGAGTGAAGAACTAAGAAATGGAACCCTGCTGAACAACTAGCTAAAGCAATTTTTGGTTGGGATTACAACACATGGAGCTGATGTTGTCACTGTGGTGAATATGGGCATATTGGTGGAAATTGTGTAAAGAATCACCTCAAAAAAAGGAATCCTTCTAAGAGATGTTATGTATGTAAACAACTCAGTCACCTAAGCAAGAATTGTATGAATAGAGAGAAAGTGGATACTGGTTTTGAGAAAGGAAAAGCAAAAGTTTCTGAAATCAAAACTCAGATGAATCAACAGTGGGTAAGGAAATTTCCTAAAAGTTTAGATCAAAACAATGAAGGATCGAATGGAACCCAAAGCAGTGAATTGGGTGGATCTACCATCTCCGAATAAACATGCAAAGGAGACTACTGGAACTATGCATATAAGACATCCTACATCAGTTCCAGACATGCTAGCAATTCCAAATCAACATATTGATGCACTAGGACATATTATAGTTTCAACTAAGTCAAGATCTCAGTAACACCTGAGTTGCACAGGCTTAACTGAGTTAAGTCAGGTTCTATAGTTTTGAAGATATTGAAGTTAGTGTTCGTTGAGCTTCAATCTGAGCTATGCTAGCTACCATGTACAGAGAATTTAATGAAAACTCAATGGTAAAATCTCTTATAAAATATGAATTGTAAGTGTTATTATTTACAAAGCTTTCATTTTGTAGAGTGATTTTGTGCCTTAAGTTATTTAGAGCAAATCTGTATTCGAAAGTTTTTAGCTGTAAATTTTTATCGAACCTTCGAGCATAATGGCATATACATCAAGAAACAAGGTTAAGAAAGGATCTGAGATGTTGGTCAGAAATGCAATCTACTCCTAAGTTTAAGCTTCATCCAGCGGTTGCAGAGGAGATAAACCCGATGGGAGCTCATTCCCTAATTCCTCCAAGGGTATTATTGAACAATGACATCTGATCCTTCTATCATTGCACAATTCAACAGCTTGGAACATTGGAAATGAAGAGTGCTTATGATAAACTTTGTGATGACTAAAATCTGAAGCCAGAGCATAAACATCTAGAATTCAAGGGTTTAACTCATATCATGCATATGCCACTGAATTTCTAGGTTAAGTGGATTAGGTTCATTTTGATTCATGTCCATGACATGCATCTATGTCTGGAGCAACCAATAAATATCACAAAGACAATGATACACTATGTTACATGGTATCCTATGTTGGACAAGTCCAAAGCTAATAAAACCCTAGCTAGGGATGTCCTAGCTAGGAAGAATCTTTCCAAGTGGGACGGCAGAGGCATGAGACTTAATGGAGTAACTAACATGGAATTGAATTTTGGGATTCATGTTATTGTTCACAAAATCTACTACTCTAGCAGACCTAATAGTGTACCATGTGAGGCTGTGGACTTGACATACAAGGTGGTCAAGAACAACCTCTCATTCAACCTTGCCGATTTGCATCTCATCCAATTGAGAAAGAACATGGAAAGAATCTAGGCATCAAAGACCAATCCATGTAATTTTGGTTCACTTCTATTCTGTATATTCTTTTACATCAAGAATTTTTTCATGTCCAAAGGCACAATTGTTTGCAAGAAGAAAAGACCAATAATATATCAGATAAATGAGTTTATAGCTGAGTTAGGATACAACTTTGAGAGCATCATGGATGCATATTTTGAGGAATTTAGACAAAAGATGCAGAATACGTATAGAATTCCTAAACAATTGGTTGAAGACCATAAGGATGATGTGTGTTTCCTAGTTGACTGTGATAAAGTATATATTCAGGAAGTCGGACCTAGGGTTGCATGGGTAAAACCTCTTGCATATGAGGTTAACATAGATGAGACCAATAACATCATTGAAGCTCTTTTGAATGAGCTTGTTGACCCCAAATCACCTTACTTTGGTACATATGAAGAAGCCAAAAGTAGAATTTCAATAGAGATTGAGATTCCTAAGATTCTAAAAAGAGGAAAGAAAAGGTTATAATAGTTTGGAAAGAAGTATGGAAAGACTTCTCCTTCTATCTCAGTAAGCCAAGGAGATGAAATCAAGATAGAAGATGATATATCTAAAAAGGAAGAGGAAGAGATAGAATTACAACCTCCTAAGAAGAAGAGGCTAATTCTCAAGAAAACACCTAAGGCCCCTACCCCTGTCCTCACAACCAGCAAACCAAGGAGATCAAGAAGGAAACTCATATTACCTAAGGAAGATGAAGAAGATGAAATCAAATTCAAGAAGCCTCCACCTACCTTTGATAAAGAAATTGAAGCCTTAAGAGAAGGTACTGGTATGAGTTCTCTCAAATCTCTGAATTATGCTTCCAGAATGAATGATGAACAGAAGCAAATTGAGGAAGTGGTTGTAGAGAAGATGACTAGATGGAAGTATGATCCATCCAAATTGAAGAGTCACATTCCTGAAGACCTATTCAAGGAAATATATGTTCCCTTGAGCAAGGTTGTCCGAACAAAAAAAGATATCAGAGAACAGACATTGAGGCAAGTCATGCCTACTAAGAAAAACAAAGAGGTGAAAGAGGCCATGACCAAGTATGAAAGAAATCACACTCCAAGGTTCAGGACCTTTCAGGTATTGAATAAGAAGATAGAAGATATGGTGCAGGAAGCTACAAACATATGGAAGACAGTATTGGAAATCAAAGAAGAAGACAAGACTAAAGTACCGAGTACATAACACAAGGAGAAGACTGATGATGCAAATTTACCCAAGGTGGAATCCATTGAAGCATCCAATGTAGAGAAGATAGTAGTAGAGGTAATGAAATCTCTACCACAATCACCTATACATATCATTCTATCTTTGAGCAAAGACAAGTCTATTGAATCAACATCAGGACTAGCAGGTACCAAGCACCAGGCTCCACCTACTACAGGGCCAAGCCTGATCGAGTCACAGAAGGTAATTGTGAACATTCCTTCAGTGAGCACAGCTCCTACATTTGATTCAGACCCTATAGTTGTAACCACTTGGATTTGGTTTGCTCTTACTATAGACCCTATTTTTCCTAAGTGTGATCATACCCCTAATTATGTCATGACAATGTTACTTTGGCATAATTCTTTTTAAATCAAATTTAATATCCTAGGTGATTTTTTATCACTGAATTATATTAACTATTATAGCCATATAATTCAAATCAATTCAAACCAATTAAATCAAATCAAATTCAAACATGGCTATAGTATTTAATTATAAAAGGAATTAAATAAACCCCTAAAATCAATTGTTCACTTGCAAATAACCCATTCCCCTAGCCTAATTAATTTAATTAAAATGGCTATAGTCCCCTTAATTATTAAAAAGTAATAAAATGATTAAATAATTAATATCCTATTTTTGAATGAATTAAATAATTTTAATTCATTTCATTTATATTCCCCTAAACCCCAACCTAACCTATCTCAACCACTTTGACCCTAGGTTCAAACCTTTCCCAACCCTTTCACCCTTACTAAGAATTCTTCTAATCCTAATCTAATTCTAACCCCCCTCCTAATGATGTCACATTCCATTAAGGAAGTGATTAGGGACTCAAACCACTTGAGAAAGTCAACTTTCTCAAGCATGACTTCTCTAAGGAACAACTTGCCAAGTTGATCCTTACTCCCTCCCATGCCTCTTAATGAATTTCATTAATGACCCCTTAATGGATATTCCCTCTTGCCCATCCCTCATTAATGCCCAAGACATTAATGGCTCTTACACTTCATTAATGACCTTAGAGGCTCCATTAATGAGCCTTGTCTCCCCTCTCTCTCTCCCATTAAACTATAAATTGAAGAGATTTGGAGCTCATAAGAAGCCTTAATTTTTGAATAGTAGTGTTGTTATGCCAAGATTTTGAAGGAATCTCAAAGCATTGTTATGCTACCCATTCCTTCATAGCTTCATGCACACTCCATAGTTACTTTCATGCATGGTTATAA
>MU224211.1:16474-45297 GCA_018584345.1 Thuja plicata
GAAACACAATGACCTGTTTCTAATGCAACTTTGAATTGCAGATATTCAGATCTATTTACGTACAATACCTTTCTGATCAATGTATCAATTCTATTCCTTTGTTCTTCATTCTTTCTGCTCTGTGATGCTGTGCTTCACTATGTGTCGGTGTCTACAGAATTATTTAGCTCTCCCTTAGCTTGATTGATCAGGACTGTATGAAGTTTAACCTTCATCAGTTTCTCTTCAACATCTTCTATCAATTCACTCCCCCATGTATCTGATTTCTTTTTGGAATTGAATTACGCTTGTCTCTTATATAGACATGATATTCCTTAATTCTTGGTTCTTGATTCTTGATTCTTGGCGTGAAAAACAATACAGCCAAATTGATTTATGGCTTTAACTCCTGATTTATCTCGTAGTTATCTTCTTGCCAGCTGTATAAATCATCTTTAAATCACTTACTTAACTATGGTCAATTAAAACAAATAAAAAAACCAGTTAATTCTATCCTTAAGCTCTGCTAGCTAGATATTTTGTCATTTTCTGATCTCTCTGTTCTGTCGGTCAATTCTGCAGTTCGTCGTCAGTGACAACTGCCAAGTCTGTCGATACATCTTCAGTTAGCTTCGGGATCTCCGTCCGTCAGGCATCATTGGATCTTTCCCGTCAAGCAACACTATTTTCAGCTTGTCGGGCATCCTGTGATTCTGCTTCATTGGGCAACACTGTCTTCTGCTCGTCGGGCATCACTATGACTTTATCTCTGTCTTTACCGATGGTGTGCACTCTACTAGT
Organism: Thuja plicata; assembly: GCA_018584345.1. Classification (NCBI taxonomy): domain Eukaryota; kingdom Viridiplantae; phylum Streptophyta; class Pinopsida; order Cupressales; family Cupressaceae; genus Thuja; species Thuja plicata. Next base: position 17,255 of record MU224211.1, read on the forward strand.
GTAGTCTGTCACTTAGTGAATACTTGACTTTTATGTATTGCTGAAAGAATAACCTCTGTTCCATTGATTCTTTGAAGTCTTTGGTATTATGTATATGACCATACAGATGATATGAAGTTGACATCAATGACAATACAAACCATTTAACTATTTTAATGTCTTGCATCATCTTCAACTTAACATTATCAAACATTCAATCAGTTACATGTCATCACCTTTGTGCTTAATTCACCTTCTTCCTTCATTTTGCAAATTTGATTCCAAACTATTAGTGCGAGTCTAGATTTATCACTTGATCCCTGCCAAAAGAAAGTTCACAACTTCTTTGTAATCTTATCTTTAATGCATGTTGGCTGGCTAAAACACATCATCTGATAAATTGGTATTGCTGATAGTACTAATTCTATCATAGTTATTTTACCTGCACTTGTTAACCATCCACCTTCCATGATTCTATCTTGTTGTCTATATTATTCATCACATTTTCCCAAAGGTTGGTTGATCTATTCCCTTTGTTTATTTGGACTCCAATGTATTTACAAGGCAAATCACCCTTATTGAAGTCCAAAAGGTTACAAATCACTTGATCCGTCCTATTGTTTGTATTAAGGAAGAAAATTTCTAATTTATCTTTATTTATTTGTTGTCCAGACACTTCAGAGTATGTATTTAAAATATTTCTTATTGTGTTTGCTTCTTCAATAGGTTCCTCCCCAAAAATAAAATTGTCATCCACAAAATGTTGATGTGTAGTGGGTTCAACACCTTGAGTCATGTGAGTTCCTTTCAACTCTCCATTCCTCCTAGCATGGGATAATGATCTACCTAAAGTTTCTGCCATTATGATAAAGAGAAAAGGTGGCAGTGGATCTCCTTGCTAGATTCCTTGAGAAAGATCTCCTTGCTAGATTCCTTGAGAAATACTGAAGAAGCTTCTTGGTGATCCATTAACTAGAATGGATAACTTTGGGCTAGAAATGCATTCAAATATTAGATTGATCCATTTTTTCAAGAATCCAAAATCTTCCAAACATTTACATAAAAATCTCCAATCTACCTTATTGTATGCCTTTCTAATATCTAGTTTGATTAACATGCTTGGTGTATGATTTTGTTGGAGAGATTGTATTGCTTCCTGGGCTATAATTATTCCATCCAAGATTGATCTCTCAGGTACAAAACCATCATGTTCTTCATAGATGAGACTGGGGAGTAAAATCTTAAGTCTATTAGCTAACATCTTTGTTAGTAGTTTATACAGTGTGTTACATAATGATATTGGTCTACAGTCATCAAAATTTTCTGGGTTTTCTTTCTTAGGGATTAGTGCAATAAAGGTGTTATTAATCTCTCTTAATAAACATCCTAAATTTATCATGTTTTCCAGTACCTCCACCATCTCTTTTCTTATGAAAGACCAACACTTCTGATAGAATAAGGCTGACAAGTCATCTGGTCCCAGAGCCTTGTCCGAATGGAGACCCTTAAGCGTGTTTTCTACTTTTTCTAACGTTATTTTTGCGTCCATTCTCTTGTTCTGATCCTCAATGATTTATTTTGGGATATTTGCTAAGATGTTATTTTGGGCCAATCTAATTGAACCATTAAAATTATTTAGGATGCCCTCAAAATTTTGGATGGCTTCATTAGAGATATTCTCAGGGTCCTCAATCTTTTCCCCATTAGATTTTGTGATTGTGGAGATCCTATTCCAAATTCTTCTCACCTTTGTAATGTTGTGGAATTTTTTTGTATTTTTTATCTCCTTCATCTAACCATAAGTCTCTTGATCTCTATTTCCAAAAAATCTCCTCTTTTGCCAATATCTCCTCATACTATTGAAGAAGTTCCTTCTCTTTGTCATATGCTTCATGGTCCATTCCTTCTATAATTATCTTTTCATTGAGTTCCTCCATATTAGCTTCTAGTGTTTTGTTTGATTCAAAAATGTTTCCAAAGTGTTCCTTATTCCATTGGATAAGGTTGTGTTTTATAAGTTTCAGTTTAGAAGATAAAATCAAGGTTTTTGACCCTTTAAAGGTTTCTCATTTCCACCATACCTCAATGTTCTTGAGACATTCATCATCCAGTAACCACATCTTTTCAATCTTGAAGGGGTTTCTTTTTGGTTGTCTTGCTTCCTCAAAAACCAATTGCATTGGGAAGTGATCTGATCCAGAGGTTGTAATAATGTGAGCATTCATGTTATGGGTGAAGTTAGCAATTTTTCCCATGAAAAATAATCTATCTAGCTTTTTTGCTATATGGCATGGACCATACCTCCTATTGGTCCAGGTGAAATTCCCATTGCCCATAGGTATTTCCATACTATTTAGTTTCTGTAACCAAGAATTGAATTCCCTTGTTGTTAGTGACTCCCTAGTTGATCCCCCAACTTTCTCTTTAACATCAATTATCGCATTAAAATACCATCCTATTAAGTTGTATATTTATTATTAATATATTGATTATATATTTAAATGACATCTAATATCTAATTTAATGTACAACGCTTCAATTTTAAATGAAATAAATTTATTTTGTATTAAATATCAGTTAAGGAAACATTTACATAGCTCCAGGACACTAGATCCAATAAGAAACAATACAAAATGTTACATCTTTCAACAATGCAAAAATCCTATAATCGAGAGTCTATACAAAGGAAGTAGAAAGGAGTATAATGTGTGACATTTTACAATCAAGAGTTTGATCTTTCAACCAAGCTTGCCAACCCATGGATCCATATGACTACAAAACTCTGTTATGCTCAATATACTCTTTGTAAGGATGTTCAAGCAAGTCTACTACAACTAAACTGTTGTACAAAATGTCCATAAGAGGATCTGCTCTCACTGGTGCTACTGCATTTGGTGGTTGTTGTATATTGTTATGTATTTGCTCTCTTATTTCTACCATAAAATTATTTAGTACAACTTTAAATGTTGTCCTTTCCTTTGTTCTTCTACTCCAGGTATACCCATGTGAGATATCCCACTTGAAGGTCCTCGTAGAACCATCTTAAAAGAGCCTCTCAAACTTGGTCCTTGAGATCCTCAATATCATTGTCACTTGCAAGTCCACATTGAACCAAATGAATCTCCTTAGAGACTCATTAAGGGATCTATCCTTACCACTAAACACATTGTCATTACGAAGTTTCCAAGCGTTTCATAATATTTCAATAGAAAGACAAGACCAAAATATATTGAATTCTTTTCTAAGGCTTTGGATATAGCTAAGGAAATTGAAATATTGCTGCTAATGACAATCCCAAATATGTTCCATATCTATTTAGAAAAAAAAACAAAAAAAAACGTGCTTAGCAGCTTCTAGTATCCTGAAAATGTTGCAAGTATTCAATTCTCCAAAAGGTATCTTAATAGGTATTCTATCAATTATAATCTGCCACATGAAACATGTCTTTTTTGGTTTAACCTTTCTGGCCCATAGGCTGTCAAACGGTTTGGACTAGGAAGAAGGGTCAAAATCAACATTCCATTTGTTGTTACAATGTGCAAAATCATCATAGTTTGTGAGAAGATTATAGATATTCTTTTCTTTTATACAGTGCAATAAGGTTCCATCTAGCCACTTATATTAAGTGTGTCTATTTTTGGATTAAAAAAAATTATTTGGCGAGGGCTAAAACTAAGCATGACTCTATGAGAATAGAGTATGTCCTCCAATGTCCACTGGGAAAATTATAAAAATCTCTTAAACTATCCCATCCAATCAATTATTCATTCACTATAATGTCATTGAAACTTGTGATCTACCTCCTTGACTATTCTTTAGCTGAGCATCCTTGGAGTAGGGTTAATGGCTTACCTTTTTGATATAGATTCCACCACGAGGATCTCTCCCCACACATATTATTGTCAGGTGTAATGATATTATTATAAGAGATGAAATTCCTCACCTCCTCCTAGATTTTCCAAATGGATATGAAGATGTTTGATCCAACAACCTTAATGAAGAAGATTCCTGCCACCAAGTCACCAAGACTAAGTTCCTTCCATGAAGGAGCTTTAGTAGGGACAACACATATAATATTATTTCTAATTAAAACATTATGCGGCTCCTCACACTTCAAGGCTTTAAATATCCATTTAGATGATAGTGCAATGCCTTGAGATCTGAGGTCTTTCAGACCCAGCCCCCCTTTGCACTTTCTCATTCAGCACCAATCCCATTTAACTCAATATTTCTTCTTCACTCCTCTCCCATCAAACCATAGGTAGTTTTGAATGAATTTTTGAAGGTGGCCAATTTGATATTGGCAAAAGATCCATGTCGAGGCATAATAATATTGTAGGATGAAATAACCTTTTGACACACCTATATTTAGCCAACAAGAGAAAGGGTATGTTTATCCCACTTCTATAGTTTCTTCTTCGCTCTCCCTCTGAGTCATTCCCATGTTTCTTTGAGGTATGGGATAAAGGAAAAGGGAAGGCCTGGGTACCTAGCAATATGCTTTGGATCCCCCCAAGAAAGAGAGTAACTATCAAACCGCATAGGAGGGGAATCTTTCTAGCCATGCATGAAAATTTTCTAAATATAAATTTTTCTTCATGATGCCTTACAAAATAAATTAATCTTATACATCAGCTCCCTCATGTTGTCTTCCTTAAGTTCAAACAAAATTATTGTATCATCTATAGATTGTACATTGGAGAGGTCTTCCTTATTGGGGAGAGTTATACCCCTCACTCTCGGGGACAAGGTAGAATCCCTCAATAGGTAAAAGAGAGCGTCAACTGCAATGAAAAAAGTGCAGGAGCTAAAGGAATCCCTGCCTAATATATCTGGATAGAGGAAAATAATTCAACCTATCCCCATTGACTTTTACACAAGCACTGGCATTTGTCATCAACACCTGAACCATGTTGCAAAACCTTTGAGGGGATCCTATACCTGCCATCATAGTGAACATGAATCCTCATTCGATATTGTCATAAGCCTTTTCACAATATATTAACAACATGCTAGCATTGTAACCTATAGCCTCAACCTAGTGCATAACTTCCCAACAAGTAAGTATATTTTCTAAGATGTATCAACCTTTAACAAACTCGGTTTGAGTCAGATTGATGACTTTTGGGAGGACCCCCTCCAGCCTTTTGGCTAATAGTTTGGCCAAAACTTTATATAAGACATTCAGGAGGGTGATTGGTCTCCATTTATTGACCAAAGTCCTATCTCCCTCCTTAGGAATTAAATTGATGAGATCACTATTAATTTCCATGCCCAGAGACCCTTTAGAAATTGCTTCATCATACACCAATTTGATCTCTTTTGAGACCCATTTAAAATTCTTTTTGTAGAATTCCACAAGCATCCCATCTAGGCCTAGAGCCTTATCATTGCTTAGGGCTAGGATGGCTACTAAAATTTCTTCCAAGCTGATTATCCCATCCAACTTTTCTGCAACTAGTCATCAATATTTTTGGGTACAATTATTTTTATCTTCTCCCTTTCTTCCTTCATACCCTCACGTCTATCTTCATAAGTGAATATCCCTTTTATAATAATGAGTAAAATCCCCTAAGATGGTTGTTGGATCTATTAACAAAGTGTCACCATCCAAATTTCCTTTGATAAATTCCTTAGCCTCATTTATTATTAGTAATTGAAAGAAAAATTTAGATCCTTTGTCTCCATGGGAAAGCTAGTTTACTCAAGCCTTTATTTTTACACCTCTGATTTTGTGATGTTGCAGTCTTCTAAGGGCATCTTTGACATGTATAAAGGGTATTTTTGGCTTCGAGGTTGGATGGATCATTCTGGATTGAAGCTTCTACCTATGATAACTTATCATGCGGTTTTGTCTCTTTCTTCTTACCATCCTTGGCCATTTTCATTCCTACCGTTTGAAAGAGGATTTCCCAGCTTGAAGAATTTTGATTCCATCTGTCAATGATAGATTTATGTTGGGGAACCCATGTATTGAAATGGTGGATAATTGACACAACATTCAATACCTCTTCACTATCAAGTAATGAGGTGTTAAGGGAAAATGAATCTCTCTTCTTATGCATAGGTAGGGAACATGCATAAAATAGGATTCTAGTCACAATCAGGTGCTGGTCTGAAAGAGTATATGGAATCACCTTAGCAGAGTTGCCTGCCTGACCTAAAACAAACTGAAAGAATATTTTGTTTAGATAAAATATGTCTAACCTATTGTCTATTCTCCTACTACCTTGTTGTTGATTGCACCAGGTATACCATATGTCTCTATACTCCCCTTTATTTATGGCCAAATGGTCAAGGAGTTTGTGTTTCCCCAACATCTCGTTCCAATAGAATATTTCATCCCCCTTCCATTCAATTTATTTCCTTTTGATTTAGCCTAGGCCCTCTCTATCATATTGAAGTCCCCAGCTAAAACCCATGAGATATCCTCCATTTGGAAGAGCCATTTCCATAGCTCAGTTCTTCCACAATATTCATTAGGTGCATATACAAAACAAATTCCAAATTCTTTATCCTTATACTTTAAAACAATCCAAACAATTCTATTACATGGGGAACACCCCCATCTCACAACAAATTTTTTCCATTGGGGACCTACCAGAATGAATGCCCCGCCCTTCCCTTTAGAGTACTTGGTGCAAAAAGTGGCTACATCTCTCCAAATAAATTTAAGGCTCACATATAAGGTGACTTGCAATGCTTTCACTTCCTGAAGCATTAGAATATCTATATTTTTTCATGATTAACAATATTTTAACTCATGAAGATGCTTGTATGTTGCTTGAATGTACTTATTGAACCTTTGAATGTAGGAAGGAATCAAAGATGTCTTTCACAAATGCATGGATCGATGAATGCCACTCCAAAATATTCAATGTTGTATGCTTGATAACTCTTGCCTTGGGTCAACTCATTAACTGGTCTAAAAGATGTATTTTCTTCATCAATACCCCCGAAGAAAGACAGAAAAAAATCTCAACTATTCTAGGGTGTAATTTTGGTGTTCTTCCATATTCCTACCCAAGTCTTCCCCTCTGCACCAAACCTTCAGATAGCTTATGGAACTCTATCATTGATAGATTTAGCAACAAAATGGCTGGGTGGAAAGGAGCTCTTTTAAGTAATTCAGGGAAAGTTCAACTCCTAAAGTCTACTCTTTAGAATCTCCCAGTGTACGTGTCGAGTCTCTTTAAGATACCTTAAAAATTTGCTAATATTATTGAAAGGATTCATAAATGTCCATTGGTTTGGAGTGGAAGAAAAGAAAAGTTGCAACTTGGTGGTATGGGAAAGTGTCTGCAAACCAAAACGTTGTGGCGGGCTTGGATTGAGAACTATAAGAAATGTCAATAAAGCCCTTTTGGCTAAGCAACTATGGAGAATATATGAAAATAAAAAATATGGAATACTATTATCAAAATCAAATATCTCTTTAAATACAATATTGTGGAGGACTTCATTGCTAACAAGAAAAATATTAAAAGATCTAACATATGGAATAGTATCTTCTCTTCCAAAGACCTCATTATCAAAGGAATAAGATGGAAACTGGGCGATGGAAGCATAATTTAATTTTGGGGTGATTGCTGAATCCAAAAGGCTCCTCTTTCCTGCAATCAAGATTGGAAAGAAACTATTGATCACTGTAAATAAACTATTGGGACTAAAGTCAAATATTATTGGCTGGGTAACAACTGGAGGAATCTTGGAGCTACAGATAGAAGATTTATTTCCCTGCAACATGATCTGCAAAGATGGTTCATTCAGAATAATCAAGAGGATAAAATCATCTGGGCTCCTATGTCTGATGGTAACTATACTGTGGCTTTGGCCTGTGATCTTATCACTAAACGGGAGGAAAGACCTTTATGCTCGCAAGTGTGGTACACATTTCTTCTTCCCAAAATCTATTTCTTTTTTTAGATTTTAGCCCAGAATAAACCTCTTACTCTTGATAATCTTAGCAAAAGGGGTTTTCAGCTCCCGAATAGATGTTTTCTTAGTATGGAAGAGGCTAAATCTTGTGATCATATAATGATGCATTGCTCCTTCACCCATAGGGTGTGGGATTTAATCTTTAAGAAATGGAATCATTGTTAGTTTTTTCCTCTTCTTTGGCAGGACTTTGTAATGCAATGGTGTTTTCCTCTTTCAGACGACATGGCTAAAGAATTATGGAAGCTTCTCCTCCCCCATTTTTGCTGGAGGACCTAGAAGGAAAGAAATAACAAAGTGTTTAGGGATAAGCATTCTTCACCTGAAGTGGTCAACAACCTTATTTGCAGAGGGGTGGAGGAAAACTTCAATTTTTCTTTCAACATCAACAATACGAAGAGCTCCACTCAGATATCTCAGGAGAACATCAGAAATTAGAATTTTTGTACCCAAGTCCACGAATCTGTTCATCCTAGAATGTCTATTGTTTGGACCTCCCCCCTATGATTGGGTTAAAGATAAATTCGATGGAGCAACTAAGGGGAACCTGGTAGTGGCTGGTGGAGGTGGAATTATTAGAAATTGGATGGGAATTGGAGTTGGTGAGGTGGAAATTCCTCTAGGGGTTCAATCCAACCACAGAGATGAAGCTATGGTAGGTCTCAATACCATTTTGGTGGCAGAAGAGTTGGGCTGCAAAAAATTTTGGTTGGAAGGAGACTCTCTTAATATTATTAATAACATAAAAGGCATAAGTAAGGTTTCTTGGTCTATCAAGCATATCATTGATAAAATCAAATGTATTTCTTCGAACTTTGAGTCCTTTCATGTTACTCACAATTTCCACGAAACTAACCAAGTGGCAAACTATTTGGCTAACCTTGGGGTTAGAAGTGACGTTAGCTGTAAATGGCATGAAACAATCAAGATTAATGATGAAATCGATACCAAAATTAATTATGATAGGATCAATCAAAAGGATGGTATTATTAGTAATAATGATTATAATGCATGATGTAAAGCTTAACCGGTGTACTTTCTATGCGAAATGCCAAGTGTCCATAAAGAAAATTCATTACAATTATTTTTCACATGCTTTCTGGGTTTGAAAATCTTGTGAGCTGCCATTCTACTTTTATTATGAGTATTTTGATCTCAGGCAGAGTTATCTAGAAACAGACAATACTGGGAACAAGTTTATGAAATCTGGTGCCCACAACACGAAGAAGAAAGTTGAGATGGGTGGGAATGTTAAGAGGGAAGAATTGGTGGAGTGTAAATGGAGACAACAAAAAGATGTCTAGAGAAAATTGAAAAAGGGCAGAGTGCATAAGTTCATGAAGTGTCTGCATGACAATAATAAAGAGATTACAAAGGCCTTTCCAGCAGGTTGGAACAATGGAAAAGTGAACCTTGCAGGGAAGAGTTTCACTATGTCATTGGAGCTTCTGGATGAGATCACTGATCTTCCCCTTGAGGGCATGCATTTATCCAAAGACAAGAAGGAAGGTAATAAAGCGTACAAACTTTTCCCAAAGACTGATGAAGAAAGAGCAATGTTGGTAAAAGGTAAAGTGGATTTTGTAAATCTAGATAATGTCAAACTCATTTGGGCGTGTGTTCTTAAAGCAATAATGTAATACTTTACACTAGATGAAAGGTATACTAGGGTTTACAACTACCATTTTGTTTTGGTTAACCATTTCAGACATGACATTAGAGTATCTTTCCCATACTTTCTCCTTAGCTCACTGAATCAAAGCATTGTAGAACACAAAGTTAAGGGCACCCCTGTTCTGCATGAGGGGCTTATCTTGTTGATTGCTGATTATGCTAAAAACCATATTCCTAAGCCTATTCCTAAACATGTATCCAACACCAAAAGAAAGCACTCTGATACTCCACCAGACAAGAAAGTTAGCATTGGCTCAAGCGAAAAACCTCGTAAGGTGAGCCCGGTTAAACCTGAAACTAAGCTTTCAATCTTTGACGAGGTGGAAGGTATGATTTCAAAAGATGACCTGGAAGAGTTTCTCTCTGAGGAAGAGGAGAAGGTTAAAAGTGAGCCGAGAAACAGAGATATATGTCGCTCTATTACTCTTGATAAAGGTAATGATGATGCCCAATTTATTGAGACTATGGAAGACTCTGGTAAGGAAATCCCAGAGGAGATCACAAAGAAAATTAACAATGATATGGATGTCTATATTGACAATATTTAGGGGAATAGTGAGGAGAATCCTAAAAAAATTGATATTAAAAAGGATAGTTTGGGTCAATATTATGAAAGAATATGATAAAGATTCAGAAGATCTGGGAGTAGACAATGAAAAAGATTTGGAAGTAGACTATGAAGAAGCTGTCAATAAGGATGGAAAGGATAACCTCACTGATACTCAGGGGAGTAAGGACGCTGTTGATCAGAACAAGAAAGATGTCGAGTGTGAGATTATTGCTACCCCTCCTGACAACCCTAAGGGCGGAATCCAAGATAAAGGCAAGAAAATTTAGAAACAAAAAGTATTGAAGAAGACCTGTGGGATGTGAATTTTAGGATTAAGAGAGTTTCTAGCATCAACTCTCATCAACTCTCTGCAAGCTGTCAGAAACAAAGCCATGTATGGCTTCAACATTGATAAATGGGTCCAAGAGGATATTCAGGAGGCCAGATCCAGAATTAAATCCCTAGAGATATGGAATGCGATGCTGGAGGACACTATCTTGAAAATGCAGAAGGATGCTATGGATAATCAGAAAGGTAAGACTATTTTTGATGAGGTAACTGATAAGAATAACAAGCTGGAAGACACTATTTCCAAAGTTATTGACACTTCTATTAAAACTATAAAAGAGAGAGTCAATAATAGTGAAGCTATGATGAAGAAGCTGATTATCATGAACAATGAGGGCATGAAAACAACCATGGATAATCTTAAGGCTCTCTGTGCTTTGCTGGAAAGGAACAACCTTGAAAAAGGCAACAATGAGGAAGAAGGGAAATAGGACAATCAACTTGCTAGCCCTGGCTCTAGAACCAGATCTAGTACCAGAAAGAAATATGCTTCTAATGCCAAAGATTTCACCAAACTGAAGGATTCAATTCATAACACCCAGAATCAGATGGTGGAGGCAGAAGAATTTGTCAAGTTGCTGGATTGATCTCTGTGCTGGGAGGTTTTTTGACCCCATTTTGTTGGTAGTTTTTTGGGGGCTTTTGTTTTTGTTTCTGTGTTTCTCTTTGGTTCTTGGGTTTAATCCTTGTGGATTTCTATAAGATGTTTTGACAGTCTGTTGTCTGTTCGTGCTTTATATGCTTTCATCTTTCTGCTTTGTTAAAGGGTTCCAGGGTCCCTTCAAAACCTGATGTTACCGTAGTAAAAAACTCTTGCCTTGAAGAATGGATGACTGAAATGTATGTAGATGGACAAAGGATCTTCTTTCCTGATTAAGAACTCTTCTACCTGGCCATCATGGGAGAGAAGCTTTCTACAATGGAGAAGATTACCTTCAAAATATCTTAGATGCTTGAAAAATGCTAGAAACGTGAACTTGAATGTTTGGATGTGAAATTGTAGGAGAGCACTTGAAATCAACTTGACTTATTATGCCAAAATGAGGAGAGATAAGCACTTATATACCTCTCACAACATTTCGGGATTCAAAATTGACCTAGACCAGCCAAAAATATGGAAATCCTGCTAAAACATTGCAATGGGCAACCCATTTAAATTTGGGCTCAAACGTCAGGGTATAGAACGTCCAAGGCATTATATACCTGAGTATAGAACGCCCAAGGTGTTGTATACCTGGGAAAATGAGCCCAAACTGAAATGAGGGGTCGAGAATGGAGGGAAGATGTTGGAACACGTGGAGCTAGGTTTTTGGATCAAGCATAACAAACATGAAATCTCAAAACCACTAAAATAGGGCCTAATAGAGAATCTAATTATAGGTGCTAACTTTTTGAGACATGACAAGTACCAACAATTTAAAAAAAAAAACACTTTCGGTTAAAGCATCTAATGCTTTCTACACCTCTAAAGATATTCAAGTGTTGTCACTCCTTAACAATAGTATTAACTTTAATGAACATACCAATTCCATGTCTTTAATGATCCTTACCTTTTCTATCTATTCTCAAAGCACCTCAATCCAACTATTCTAAAGGCATGACATTTAAATGTCAATTTTGATAACTACCATTGTACTAATAAAAAAATTTCTACAAATTCAAAACTAGTTAATCAAATTATTAAATTTCTCCAATGAACAAAACTTGAAGCGTTTGTTTCAAAAGAATATTTCACAATGGATCAACGGATCACTTCTACCATAAAACTTCATAAGATAAATTGCTACAAATCCATTAGATCAAGTGAAAGTTCAAATATCCCATGCCATTTGACTATGCACAAGAAAAAAGTAAGAATTACTATGGAAAAAATGAAATGACCCAATAAGCAAAAGTCAATAGACGGAGGAGAATGAGAATCACAAGCAACACATGCTATATAGTCAAAAGTAAAAAAAAAAAAAAAAAACAATAAAATTATTTACATTTAAAATTATAAATAACATATAATAAATATCAAATATATGTAACTACTATTTATAACTATCAACCAAACTAGCACAAAATATATGCATTCAAATATGATATTCATCTACATAATAGCAATACACGGACAACAATGTTTACAATGCAAATCTCATTTCCATTTTCTTTACTAATGGCTCTATTAAAAATGTTTGATAGAAAAATATTATGGCTGTACAATATTATGACCTTACATGATCAAATATTTGGCCACTTATTTCAAAACTTACAATATTTTCTACCCTTACGGTCATTCGTTAAAATATCGACCAAAAACCATGTTGCAAAGTAGATACTACGTAACCAAACTTGACGACAACACCAATCAAAACATACACTGTACAATGCATTTAATAAAATTACAAACATTTTGCTGCACTCTATCATGCTTGCATTTAATATAATTACAAACATTTTGCTCTATTCTACCAAGCTTGCATTTGGGAGCATGGTAGAACACATAATCAATAGTTGGACATAAGGTGAAGGGAAAAGGGCAAGAGGGCAATTGAGTTTTAGACCTAGGCATTCCACCATTGACCATTGCATCACTCTTCAACATTTAATAGAGAAAATGTGGGACAATAAGGGAGAAGAAGCTTATTGTTGTTTTGTAGATTTTAAGAAAGCTTTTGATACAGTACCTAGGGACAAGCTATGGAACAAAATGGAAGAATTGAGTATCCTTGATGAGTATAGAGCGACAATGCACAAATTATATGACAAAGTTAGAGACAAAATCAGAACTAATGAAGGAATGTCTAAATGTTTTGGTAGTGACATTGGTGTTAAGCAAGGATGTCCTTTATCCCCAACCTTGTTTGGGTTATATATTGATAAATTAGAAACTTGGTTAAACAAAACATACGGGGAAGGTGTTCATTTGACAGGGTATGTGGCGAAGCTTCTTTTGTACGTGAATGATCTTATTTTAATATAAAAAATGGCTCAAGGGTTAATATATCATTTAAGGGCCTTAGAGTACTTTTGCCAGGAGGTTGGGATGCAGGTGAACATTACCAAAACCAAAATCATGTTTTTATCTTTAAGGAGAAAAGAAAAGAATATTACATTCCTCTTTGAAGGCAACCCGTTGGAAATTGTGAAAGAATACAAGTATCTTGGGATTGACTTTCATTATAAACTAAGTTGGGAGACATGTAGAGCGAAAATGATACAAGAGGGACTGGAAAGCCTTGTATTTACTTTAGAACAGATGCATAACGACTGAACTTTAGGATCGGAAAACCAAAAAGACTCTTTTTGGTTTGCTGGTCACGCCAATGGTTCTTTATGGCTGCGAAGTTTGGGTGACAGCATGTCAAACTGTGGTTGGAGACAACTAGAGAGAATTTAGAAGCACCTAATCACAAACAATCTCAAAGTTAAGACCTCAATACCTTATGATATTCTTTTAGCATAAGCTGGGACTTTTCCGTTGGAAGCATCAATGATAACTCAGTTACTTAGCTACTTAAAGAAGGTTGAAAACATGCACGACCAACACTGACCGAAAATTGTGAAGGATGAGGATCTTATCCGTAGGAAGAAAACATGGATGAAGCAAAATAAAAAGTGGTTGAATAAATGGAATATTAAGCTACATGAGTGTCCTAATACAAATGTGGACATAAAAAAGTTTGTCATAGAGAAGTTTCAGAGTGCCATGTGGACTAATAACATTGGTAGAAAAAAGGCTCACTACATTCAAGAGTTCGACCCAACCGAGGAGCACGGGGAGAAAGTGTATTGAGGGGCTGCTATTAAAGGGAAAACAATGTTGTTATTGACACAATTGAGGACGAGATCACATCATCTCAGATGCGAGACAGGTAGATGAAAGAGGCCCAAAGAGGCTTGGGAGGAGAGAACTTGCATGTTTTGTAGGACATGCACAATTGAAACCGAATGACACTTTATCACAGAATGTGCAACTTATGACGATATTCGAGTTCAATATAAAACCATATTGAAAGTGGATAATATGCACAATTTATTTGAAGAGGATAAGGTCAACCGAACTGCTGGTTTGTTGGGAAGATTCATAAAAGAATATCGGATTTGGAAAGGAATATGGAAATTGTTTAAGGTTGGGAGCTTTTTTGGCCCATGAGACTATTTGGTCTCGTAAACATCATTAAAATTATTCCCTCATTTGGATTTGCCTTATGAACCTGGCTTGTAGGCGGTTCGATTCATCCTCTCAGGATTAGTCTCGCCTCAGCTCACCCTTGGTACCCAAGTTACGGGATGCTGGGTCGCTGGACTGAGTTGCGAGAACACCTCAAGTTACCCAAAAAAATAAAATAATAATAATAATAAACAAAAAAAACCATTCACTCATTCATTTAATATAATTACGAACATTTTGCTCCATTCTACGCAGCGTTACCTACGCTCCTTCCCGTTCAAACACTTGTAACAAATGACACTTTTTAAAGACAAAAACTTTGCTTCTTGTTTACCTCACAACTCCAATTGCAACGGTATCAGACCTGCAATCGGCTGAGAAAAAGATCACAATGCTGCATTTTCCTTGTGTAAATTTCAAGTTAAAGTCGACTTCGACCCCCGTTGAATTGTCACCAGACCATGCAAGCAGGAGTGAGTGAAGAACACGCTTTACATCTTGAATTACAAGGAGAATCCGAACTCTTGCAAGCATGTCTACTGCCAATGCTAATGCCCTGCCACAGGCCAACTTATTCCATGCCCACATCATTCATGTCTCTTCAGCACGCCTTGTTGTATTGTGTACTAAGCGGGGGAGTTTGGAGGATGCTTGCCACGTGTTTGACAAAATGTATTAGAGAGAAACGGTTTCCTGGATTGTAATGGATAGCAGCTTACTCTATACATGACCTGTGCAGCCTTGGGTTTACATGCTATCAACAGATGCATGGAGACATTATTAGAAACGGAGCTCATCGTGATGTTTTCGTAATGATGAAGTTATTGGCATGTATGCAAGGTGAGCTTATGTACCATGCATGTCAAGTGTTTGACAGATGTGTGAGCGCAATGGATATACTCAGAATTGGCAAATTGTTAAAGCCTTTAGGTCTTTTAAATGAACGGTTAAACGAAATGTTCATGGGATAGGAACAGAGTGGGTTTTCTTGACAATGCTATGAAGTTCTAGAATAACAATTTCGATTAAGTTTTGAGACTTTTAATAAATATTTTATGTCTTGAACAAAGATGAATTCTCTCGCTTTTGCTGGAGTTGAACACGTCAATTGGTAAGGCTCGGCTCTCCTGTGGGGATATGGTTAAAACTGGTTTCCTGGAAGATATAATCATGTGTATTGCTCTTAGATACGCATGCCAACTGGAAGGGCCTAAGGAAGCTTGCAGTGTTCGGAAGAATACATCAAGGATAATTTATCAAATGGAATGTGAAGATTGTCGGATACACAAATAATAGGTATGTTGATGTGGCTAGGATAATTTTTGATGAAATGACTGATTGGAATGCGGTGACATGTAATTTGACGACTGCAGGATATGCACGGGATGGGTGTCTTGATAAGGCCGCAAAGTTATCTGAGACAATGCATGCAAAAACTCTATTCTGGCGGAATATGATGGTTGCTCCATAATACCAGGTCGAGTTTTCTAATTAAGCCTAGGAGCTCTTTCAGCAAATTAAACTGTTAGGCATCAAGCCAAATTGGATTACCTTTGCTACTGTTCTTCCAGCCTGTGCCAACTTGGCAGCTCCGCAACAGGCGAAGGAGTTCCATTACAGTATCCCCATAAACATGTTACTATTATTTTATTTTAGAATAACCAATGATCGGATCATTTATTAGACTTATCATAATTGAAGAATTGTGAAGAATTGTCTGATTATGTGGATAGTTTGACCGCCCTTTAATGCTGTCTTGAAAAATAATGATTGAATGTATCACGAACTTGACTACTGTGATGAATTGTTACTAATATCTTATTTCTTTTTTGGTTTGTGTGTTCAGTGCACTCTGAGATTAGAGAAAGATTATCGTGCAAGAGGACGAGGTTCAGTAAGGCATGGCAAAAGAGGTAGAAAATTTACAGCAAAACCATGTACACACACCACCTAGATTTATCTTTGCACTCCTGATTTCTGTGCCAGTTTGGCATCCTATCTTTGTTTGGTATATGTCGATAGACATAATGTTGGGAGTGTGCCTTTGATTGTGTAACACCCAAAACGGCTATTAGAAAACAGACCGAATTTTCACGGTGCTAACTCACTCTACCTATGTATATGAGTATGGAGGAGTCTCACATAAGAGAACGCATGTAATATATAGAATTACATGTGAGGAAGTTTGCAAGATAGAAAAGAATAAAATCTAAAGTTAAATTGTTCGTTGATGTACTCTAACAACAATAGCTATGACACTAAATACAAGCACATAAGAGTGAGGACATGTTGGAGTTAAATTGTTCGTTGATGTACTATAACAACAACAGCTATGACACTAAATACAAGCACTAAGAGTGAGGACATGTTGGAGTTAAGAGGGATATAATAAAAAAACTGAAATATAATCACAACATACATAGTGTCATTGTTAATGATGGTAGCTTCGGTCAGATAAACATAATCATGGATGATAATCATAATCAATAGAATGATTTATGACTTTGTTATATGTATGTATATATAGTATATACGAATATACATAATAATAATAATTGAATTTATTATTATTACATATATTAACATACATAAATACATAAGTACATTTGGATATTAAATCATAAATCATTATTTTGATTTATTCTATGTGGAATAAATAGTCATCTTTATTAAATGATCATATGGTTGATCATCATCGATCATCATTATATTCTTCCAAGTTTATATCTATGTGTATCAATCTGCATATATACAAATCTGAGTAAGGATCATGCATGATCTATTCAAGTCAATAATTAGTATCCACCATGTTCATTGATCTTATGATTATCGATAATGTGTTTCGATCAATATTATTAGTGTATGTGTTAATCATATCAAATTATGAATCGGTTTACATAGATTAACAAACTACCTATTATGTGTTATGTTTGCAATGTTTAGTGAAGAGGCATATCAGCAGAGAGACATGTCTCCACACGTGTGGAGACATGTCTATCCATCGATATGTCTTCTCACTCATATACATATAATCCAAGATAGATCGATGGAAGGTAAGTACAGAAATAAAATAGTGCAAGCCAATATTACATCGATCTCCATCATAGAAGTTCAGCTGTACTTCAACAATCATGGCCTACATAATAGAACCTTGCATGAATATTAGAAATCAGCATTCCTAAACGGGAATTAAACATTATTCTTACACCTCAAACAATGTTTAATTCATAAATCTCTTGCATAAATGAGTCTTCTAAACATTTCAATTTTCTCCTTGCATAAATCTTTAGTTAAGATGTTAGGCATTTGATCTGCAGTTGGATCAATTGCTTTTCTCTACACCTTCTCTTGGATGAAATTGTGTATACCTCCACATGCTTGGTCCTAGCTTGGAACATGGGGTTCTTCAAAAGCTGAATGACATTCTAATTGTCACAAAACTCTGTTGTAAAAGCATCTTGTACAAGCCTAAAGTGAACAAGAAGTCTTCTTAATCAGACGACCTCTCATCTAGCTGTATTTCTTACCTTGAATTCTGAAATGGTTGATGACAAAGAGCCAGTGACTGTTTCTTAATGCACCAATAAACCACATTACAACAAAAAATGAATGCATGATCTGATGCAGATGTCATGTCTTCAATGACGCTAGCTTAGTCTGAGTCTGTGTAACTTTGATGTTTCAATTCAGAATTTAAGTTAAGATAGTCCAAATTTGGCGGTTGTTCTTTCCCTTCAAAATCCTTTTGCATCTTTCCAATGGTAAATAGATGAAGAATTCATAAACTGTTATACAACACTAAAAAAAAACTAGTACAGGCCTAGTGGTAGTTCAAATAAATGAGACTTCCCACAAGATGCCTTTATGAAATATCTTAAAAAGTGTATAAGATGTGACCCTTGTAATCTTGAACCAACTTGCATAGGGGTGGAAACGCACTTACAATCCTCTGTGTGGAATTGCTGCAATAAACTGTACATATTTAGACTGAAATATCTTTTCTCTGGCATGCTTCCGCACCCAAGTAATAATGCAAAGGACCAGATTAGACATCCTAAAAAGTTTACAAATTTGTTTTTGAAGAGGTGAAATTTGTACCTGTGATGGTGAGATCATCAACAAAGTTTACAAACACAACTATTTTGCCATCCTCATTTTTCACATATAAGTTATGGTTAGGTTCACATCTAGTGAATCTGCAGAAAGTAAATTTCTCACCAATGAGAGAGTAACTAGTTCTTGGAGATTGCTTTAGCTGATCCAAGATTTTCCTGAGCCTATAAAGAAGATGCTATTGGCTTATTTGAACAAAGCTTTCAACCACATTCAGACTCCCCCATCAAGAATGCCATAAAGAAATACACTCTACACATCCATTTGTAATGGCTTCCATCCAAATTGTGCTGCAAGATTCAACAATCTGATCGTAGTCGTCTTTGTGACTGATACAAATGTTTCTGCACCTTGAAATTGAGCATAACCTTTGGCTTCAATTAGAGCATTGTACCTTTTACTATAACTATCAAAGTTGATTCTAACTCTATAAACCCATTGGCATCCGTTCATTCTTTTGTTTTGAGGGAAGTTATCTAGATCTCGAGTGATATTTTTCAAGATAGAATTAATTTCATCCTCCATTGTATCTTGCCGTTGAGGTTGATTTTGAGTCTCCTTATGTGGCAGGTTCATCAGTGCAGACCATTCAACATTATGTATAGTTTATATTATGAGTGATTCTTGTTTAGACAATTATTATTGATGTGTACAACTTGTTGCCTTTTTGGTTTCAAACTAGCATTTCGGGAGCTTTGTCTTCTAAGTAGAGGGAGAAGATTTATTTCTTTCATTTCTCACTCCACTTTCACTTTAAATTGTTTATCTTTTACTCATATCAATTGATTCATTTTCGTCTATACCATTTCCAATAGGCATAGCCCCTTCTTCATATCCATCATCCTTATTGATTACAATATTAAGCTCAACAGGATTCTAGAGCAATTTTGTTTGAATTATTGCTATACCGAACAAGAATACATTGAACACTTTTACCATCCAATTTTGTTCTTTCATGAAGTTTGTGTATATATGCAGTAGATTTAAAATCAAAGACTGCCAAGGGTTTCCTAGCAGGTAATGCTTCAGAAGTAGTATTACAGACTGCTTTACTAGGACTTTTATTTGTGTACACAACTGAATGAACAATTTTTTCCTAAAAGCCATTAGAGAGTTTTCATACTGGGCCTGTTCTTTGTTTGGCCACACCAGTTTGTTTCAGAACATGTGATTTTAACAATTTGCTGTTTGATGCCATTATCACAAATTTGATAGATTCAAATTTTCAATAGATTTGTACTCATCATCACTGTCACTTCTCATAATTTTGATTTTTTTACTTATTTTTTCAAGCTCTGGCCTTGAGGTATTTGGATGTGGAGAATATATTTTACTTATGTTTGAGAAGTGAACCCAGATCTTCCCAATAAAAGTCATCAATGAATTTGATTAAATACATTGCTCTTCCAAGTGAACTTGAAAAATAGCTATCACGTGAGTGTGAGCTAGTTGCATTTTGATTTTAGATTTGCCATGTGATTTAGCAATTTTTCCCTATATTTTTTGCCACGTGCACATGCTTTACAACTTCTATCTTGCTTTGTTACTGAAGGTAAACCATGTACCATATTTGGTTTAATCAATAGGATTTAATTATACCAACTAAATTAATGATTATTATGCCCCAAGTTTGCACTTAAATAAAAATAATAAACAACTGCTAAAAACAGTCACAATAACCAAGTTACCAATTGTCCAAACCACAATATTAAACTATAAAGCTCCAGCAACTACGGCACTAAAATGTTGGAGACTATTAGAATATTGTAATGTTTCTTTAATGGTCATCTTAGTTTGTCTTTAGTTTATTAGGTAGTTTCTCTTTTCGTCTTTAGTTCACAATTGTTTCTTTTATAAACATTATCTTTGTAAATCTATATAAGGAGCTTTCATCTCCTCTATTTAATACGACATCGAGTTATAATAACATGGTATTAGAGCTGCTCCGATCTAGGGTATGGCGACGGAGTCGTGCCATATGAAGTGTCAAAGTTATGATGACTTCCTTCAGCTGCAAGCTTTTTGGAGTATCATTAATTACTTTGTGCATTTGAATTTCTGTATGCGTCTTGGGCTGAAAACTAGCAAAAACCAGAATAGTGTGAGAGATTACACCAATACTGAAGAGAATGAAGAAATGGGGGGAGATTTGAAGAGAGAAGAACCTGCGGTGTGTAAATGGAGGAATGAAAAAGATGTGTGAAGCAAGCTCAAGAAGGGTAAAGTTCACAAATACTTAAAACGTCTCCATGGAAACAATAAGGAGGCGACGAAAGCTTTTGTTAATGGGTGGGAGAACGGGAAAGTGAACATTCTGGGCAAATCCTTAAAGCTCACTCTGGACCGCCTTGCTGAAATTATGGGTCTCCCGTTGGAGGGAATGCATTTTTCAAAAGACAAAAAAGAGGGCAATAAAACCTATAAAAATTTCCCCAAGACTGATGAGGAGAGGGCCATGCTCATGAAAGGTGATCTGGACTACGTTATGCTGTCAAACATTAAGCGTATATGGGCATTCATCATCAGGGCTGTCATGGAGTACTTCACGCTTAAAGGCAGGTATTCAAAGGTCTACAATTACCATTTCGTTCTGGTTAACCATTTTTGTCATGACATTAGGGTCTTCTTTCCCTATTATCTTTTAAGTTCGCTCAATCAGAGCATTATTGACCATAGAGTAAAATCTTCCCCTGTTTTACATGAGGGTCTAATTCTGTTGATTACAGACTATGTTAAAAACCACATTCCTGACCCCATTCCTAAGAGTATTGAGAATGTTAAGAGGAAGAGTATGGAGTTGTCTACTGGTAAGAATCCTAGCAAAGTTAAAGCCAAAAAAAGCCGTAAAGGCCCTATTGCTGCTGATATCTCTTTGTCAATTTATGATGACATTGAAGGGATGAGAACTGATGATGAACAGGAAGTCGAGACATCTGAGGATGAGGGTTTCATTGGGAATCTGAGCAATACTGATGATCTGGAGATGAATACTATCATAACCAACAAGCCTTTGGGTGGTAAAGGAGATATAGAGGATACCCAGAAGATGGAGAGCAACATTCTGGATGAAATTACTGAAGAAATTGATAATATCATTGATACCCACATTGATGACCATAATGTCAATAACGATGGAGAGGAGGAGCAGAACCAAGAAATTTAGGAGTCTTACAGGGATTCGGGGAACATTGAGGAAAATTGGATTAACAAGGGAAAAACTGAGAACAACAAGGAGAATACTGTTCCTGAAGAGGAAGCCGACAAAGGCGATAAGGATAACGCTGCTAATGAGAATGATGAGCACGCCCAAGATATTCCGAAAGGGGATTTTGAGGAGAAGAATGACCAGAACATGAGGAGTCTGGATGACGAACTCTGTGAGAGAGAGGTCAAAGTCAAAAGAGTGGCTACTCTCTCCTTCCTACAAATGGCCAGAAATAAAGCTGAGAACAGCTATACTATAGGTAAATGGATTCAGGACGACATGAAGAAGATTCAAGCTAATTACAAGAAACTGGAAGAAAGAAACTCTCTGCTGGAGGAAATTGTGGACAAAATGTGCAATGATGCGGTCATGTACCAGCAAGGGAATGATGTGTTTAATAAGGTAAATAATATGGACAATAAGATTAGCACCATGGTTGATAACAGGCTCAAAAAGATAACTAACAAGGTTAGTAACAACAATGTTCTTCTCAAAAAACTTACTACTATCAGTAAAATGGGTATGAAAAATTTTGTGGACAACCTGAAAGCCTTGTATACCCTTCTGGAAGGTAACTACAATGATAAGGCTAAGCAGGAGGATGAAGGCTCTTAGGAAATTTATATTTTGGGCCCAGGTATTAGGACCCGATCCAACACCAAAAAGAAAGACGATGTTCAGATCAAAGATATCACTAAATTGCGGGAATCGATCCTGATCATGGAACTGCAGATGGTTGAAGTATAGATGTTGGAAGATCAAACGGATGCTGATTAGTTTCTATGATGGAATGTTTTGGCTGCTGGAAGTTTTTTGTCTTTTTTTTGCTGGAAGCAATTAGTCGTTCGTTGTTTTGTTGTTTTGTAATGTTCTCTGGTGTTTAATCTGGGGTTTAGCCCTTTTTGGTTTTCTGTCATGTTTGACAGCTCGTTGTTTTGGTCCTTTCTTATCTATCTTTCTGGTGCTTTGTAAAGGGTTTCGGGGCCCCTTCAAAACCTACTGTTACCTTAATCAAAAACATGGTATTAGAGCGGGTTGATTAGATATAAAAAATTAACAATTTTTTAAAGAAAAATTTGAGCCTCTTCTGATCTGGAGTTTTTTCCAGGAAT
Organism: Thuja plicata; assembly: GCA_018584345.1. Classification (NCBI taxonomy): domain Eukaryota; kingdom Viridiplantae; phylum Streptophyta; class Pinopsida; order Cupressales; family Cupressaceae; genus Thuja; species Thuja plicata. The sequence continues at coordinate 40,330 of MU224211.1, forward strand.
TTCTTTTTCGATTTTAAAAAATAAATCGTTGGGGGTATTTTATGAAAATTTTGTGGTTCATCTTCAAAGAGTTTTGCTGAAAATCACGAGCCTAGTTGAGGGTTTTGATCATGCGATTTTATGGTTTGAGCAAACGTCTCTGATTTTCGAGGGTTGCATGTACTTGCATGCATAGTTGGAAAACTCAGACTCGACAAAAACTCGCCAAGGCTTGAAAAAAAAATCGGGAAAAACTCGGCTAGTTTTCGGAAAAACTTGGCAAAAAATTCGGGAACTGAAAAAACTGCTTAAAATTTAATTAGAAATGCATTTTGTTTGCAAAATTCAATGAGAAGATGCATCCAATGAGTCAATTAATGAGAACACAAAAGAAACAAGCTGAGCCTAGATATATTTAAACGCAAAGTGGGTACAAAATCGTATTCTCATGAGGAATGTTAATGGCTTGAAGCAAAATAGTAAATAGTTTCTGTAAAACTAAAAGTATATACATCATTACAAATTTACAGTTACATCTTCCGCTTCCCAGCTCTAGTAAAAACTAAGGGAGAGGTACAACTAGAGGGTTTTAGTCCTAGAAGCCTGCACTGGGCGTGACTTTGTTGTTATATGGAGCCTAGTTAGACTCGGAGGTTAATTTTTCCCCACTTCTATCGGCTCAATTTCCCCCTAGAATTTTCCAACAGGGGTTTGGGGGAAACACCCCCCAAGATGGGGTCAAGGGGCAACGAAGCCAAAAATGACTTTTATAATTGTACAAAGGCGTCGAGAGTTTTTGTCCCCCCTAAGCATAAAAATGAACTTGACTTTGCCATTTTTTTTTGCTTTATGCAGTTATGCACAACGGCGACCATGTTTTTCCAAAAGGGTACAAATCAAGTCGCTACAAACAAAAAACAAAATGAGAAAATGTTGCTTTTAGCATTTTAACGCTATTGCATAAGTGCGGGCGAGTTTTTCGAAAAAACGCCGATTAATTGGTGAGTTTTTCTGAAAAACTCGTCGAGTTTCCCCTGCGAGTTTTTCCCTAGAAAACTCGGCGAATAATCGCCACTCTGCGATTACTCGGCGAGTCTTGCAACTAGGCTTGCATGTGTTTTTTGTGAGTTGCATGTGTTGTTTACCATGCAACGTCTCGTGTTTTGCCGCATGAAGGTTTCCCTAGTGGGTTTTTATAATTTTTTCTTTAAAAAAAATTTGATGGGTTTTCATAGTTTTTTCCCCTAAAAATTTTCTAATGGGTTTTCATAATTTTTTCCCTTAAAAAAATTTCTGATGGGTTTTCATAAATTTTTCCTCAAAATTTTTTTGAAGGGTTTTTATAATTTTTTTCCCATCAAAAAGTATCTGGTGGGTTTAATAATTGTCCCTTGAATTGTTTTTTTTGGGTTTATAATTTTTCCTCAAAAATTAAGGGTTTGCTCTTGTCAAGGAGGGCTCTTTGGTTTCTGGAAATGTTTTATCATTTTTTCCTTAAAAATGATGTTCTGTATGTTGATCAAGTATCGGATTTTGTGCTAGCCATTTGTTTGATTTTTCGATTTTATCCTCAAAAATTGTTTCTGGATTCTTTAATTCGCAGAGTTGCGTAGAATTCCTTTGTAGGTTTTTACCATTTTTTCCAAAAAAAAGATGATTTGTAATCTTGGGTTTGCGGTTTTTTCCTCAAAAGTTGTGACTTTTTGCAGTCTGTTATAGGGCACCGTGCTCTTCTACAAAAATTTGGAGCGTTCACTGATTTTTCCTCAAAATCATGGCAGTTGTTCTCGGTGTGTTCTAGCTACAGGGAGGGACAACTTTGTTATCCATCATTAGGTTGGACATTTTGTGATGATTTATGGTCAGAACTTTTGCAAATTCTGGGAGGGTTAGTGGGAGACTCATCTCAGTGGTAGGGTCTTGTCTCTTATTGTAGAGCATTCTGAAGAAGGGGGCAACCTTCTCTATTTTTTCTGGATGGATTTTGGCTACTCTTGGTCATTGACATTGTGTAGATCTAGGGAGGGTCTCAACAATAGTAAAATGTTTTGAAGAATTTATGACCACAAGACATGTACAGTCTTCTGCAGGGTAGTTAGATGATGACCATTAAGGGAGGGCATTAGAATATTGTAATGTTTCTTTACTGATCATCTTTGTTTGTCTTTAGTTTATTAGGTAGTTTCTATTTTCGTCTTTAGTTCATGATTGTTTCTTTAAGAAGCATTATCTTTATAAATCTATATAAGGAGCTTTCATCTCCATCTCCTCTGTTTAATACAACATCGATTTACCATAACAGATACTATATCTCAACACAGCAAAAAACAATATAATGATCATTATTAAATGCACAAGTATGATCAAATTCTTAAGCAGGGAGAGTAAGATTTATGCAAGGTTTAGAGATTTGCAGAATCAAGAAATGCAACATGAGGTCCACTGCCAACACCCTTGTTTTCACACTCTTTCTTCTTCCTGTTCTCAGTTGCCAACTATCTCAATCTCCATCTCAGTATTGCTCCACTCATATCAAGGTTAAAGTTAAGTAACATAAGCTTTAAGTTTGTTTGTATCTGAATTTCCTGTCTCAACCAAAATAATCCTATTTCCTTTTGTAATTTTCCTCTAGAGGAAACAAGCCTTACAAATGCACAAGTACATTATTATTCCATTATTAAGTTTCTCTAGGTAATTTGTTTCATCCTAGATAGCCGATAAGGACATGTGTCATGCTTAATTAAAGGAAATCAAGTGCTACCTCTACCTTGTCATTCCTTGATTGATGGATGGAAAAATGGTGCAGGAGCACACAGGTGGACTGGTGATCAGCACCAACAAAAAAACATTTCAATTTGTTCAATTCAGTTTTGGCTTGGCTTATTGACATTCGAATCTCTCCAGAATCATAACAAGGACAATTTGATACAATAGTTTATGCACTGATTGCCTTGGAAACTTTCAGCAAAGGCAAATAATTAGCCAATCTTCCCAACTTTGAAAATGCAATCCGCAGATGTAAAAATCAGACTTCGCAAGTTTAGAAGTAAGCCACAGGCTGTGGAAGAATTGGGACAGGGTATGAACACCCATCAAAACATCAATTAGATGTCTAGGTACACGTATGCAAAATATGGAAGTATAGACTTGGCATGTAGGCTGTTTATAAGATGCCTTATTGAAATGTGGTCTTTCAAACTAAATTTATTAGAGGAAATGAAATTGTTAAGATGACTTTACAAACTATTAAAACAAATGCATTTGCCAGGTGTCTGAAAGCTTTCAGTAGCAGTTAAGGAAAAGTCTGTGAAGAAAACAGTGAAAGGAGGGAAAAGGTCGTAGAATTTAGGGGAATAGAGAAAGCCGCAGAGGAGACAGAAAACAATAAGGGGACTGCATAAAACAATGACAATTGACAAGTGTAAACTCTGTCAGCTCCCATTCCACATTAAGCAGTGAAAGAAAAGAAGCATCTATAAAATGAAATGCCATAGGAAGGGGGTTGGGAACAATTTCAATCAGTTATAGAGAATTTGAAAAGACAAAAAATAATGAAAGGCTGCGTATAAGGGGGATTGAATGTGGGTATCGACCTGGGGGTGTATCTCAGTCTAGCCCAAAGGCACGGGGAGGAATAAAGGAGAAGAGGACTGAGTAAACCAAGAAGGCCCGATTGAGAAGAGAAATCGGTCTGTGTATATAGGTGAGAGTGTGGGACTGCGAAGAGTGTTTGGCTATGCAGGATGAGAGGCCACTAACAGGCCATTATTGTAATCAATGTTGTAATCTAATTGAATAAAGTTATCATTTTTTTGTTGAAATATTTTGGTTTTGAATTTAGCGTAGTCTGTGCAAGTTGTTGTGTTGAGCTTTGTATTTCGGGATAGGAAGAAGAGAACTCTTCCTACATCAAATGGTATCAGAGCTGGTGGTCTTGAGCGTGTAGACAAAGTGCCGAATGTGAGGCAGTTAGGCACTAGGACCAACATGTGACTAGTGGAATTGTGCAAATTGATTGCCGACCGCGAGGTAGTTTGCACGTGAAAGTGTGAAGCGGTTGTGGAGGGCTCAAAAGGATCGTTGTAGGTGTGTTAAGTCCTGATCGGTTGAGAGCTTGAAGTCGTGAAGAAGAGAGTGAATGTGAGTGAAAGATTGCAGTAGATGAGTTCGAAGAAGAAGAAGATGAAGTGTGTCATAACGAGGCTCATGAAGAAAGAGAGGAACCGAGAGTGTATTTGGTGGAGGACAGTTTGCGGTGGACATGAGTCCACGAGAGGGAAGAAGAGAAGAGAATACACTTTGTGGAGGAGGTCAGCAAGTGTCCCTGCTAAGTGCTGGAAGAGGCAAAGGAAGAAGACTTCCGATGTACCTAATGCAGCAATTGGGTCTGTTGTAGGTTGTTTAGAACCTAGAAGAGTAGTTTGACTACTTAACCCCATTTTGTGAGCCTATGCTCACAAATTTCTTACCCGGCTTGTCTGGTGCAGGAGCACACGGGCGGATTGGTGATCAACACCAACAAAAAAAACATTTCAATTTGTTTTGTTCAGTTTCGGTTTTGGCTTGGCTTATTGGCGTTTGAATCTCTCCAGAACCATAACAAGGACTGTTTGATATAATAGTTTATGCATTGATTGCCTTGGAAACTTTCAGCAAAGGCAAATAATTAGTCAATCTTCCCAACTTTGAAAATGCAATCCGCAAATGTAAAAATCAGACTTCACAACTTCAGAAGTAAGCCACAGGCTGTGGAAGAATTGGGACAGGGTATGAACACCCATAAAAACATTAATTAGATGTCTAGGTACACGTATGCAAAATTTGGAAGCATAGACTTGGCATGTAGGCTGTTTATAAGATGCCTTATTGAAATGTGGTCTTACAAACTAAATTTATTAGAGGAAATGAAATTGTTAGAGGACTTTAGAAACTATTAAAACAAATGCATTTGCCAGGTGTCTGAAATCTTTCAGTAGCAGTTGAGGAAAA
>MU224211.1:60363-76721 GCA_018584345.1 Thuja plicata
AGTGGGGGTTCCAGCAGTATCTTCTGACAGAGTTTTCAGACATGCTTCAGAGATGCATCTTGCTCTATTCTTTCTGCTTTATGTTTTGGGTACCTGATCAGGCCTAGTTGCCGGGACCCTTCTTTCCCGCTTTCTGCAGTAGTTTAGCAGTTTTGCTTCTCCCTAAGTTACACTTAAGGGGGGGTGTTAGAGTAATTTAGCAATTGCTCTTTAGTGCTTAAGTTTCACTTAGGCAGTTTCTTTAGTCTTAGGAAAGTTTCTATTTCCTAGCAGTTGCCCTTTTAGGGTTTCGGCATCCTTTATAAGGATTGTCATCTTTGTATTTCGATAAGGAGATCAGTTTGTAATCTTTATTGTGTTAATAGAAATTATTTCTGTCACAATGGATTTGGGTTCTCTTTCATTTTGGCCGCCATAGCTTTTTGATTCTGTCTTCTCTCTTCTGTCTGTTTCATTCTGTGTAACAGCTTTGCATGCAGGTGATCTTGGTTGCATTGCGTTTTAGCAATCTCAACAGTCTAGCACCTCAAATCGATTGAACCCTGAGTCCACTTGCCAATCTAGATGAGGTCGCTTATGACCCCTTCCCTTAGCACGATTGCGAGCAAGGATAAAACCATCCTTATCAGGACCGGTAGTGTTTGTTGGCCCTTGCCCCTGACTTGAAGTATTCATCTGAGCTTTCCCTTTACCAGTACTATCAGTTTGAACTTTCCCTTTTCCAGTACTAACAGTTTGACCATTCCCCTTACCATCATTAGCCTGAGAACCTGCCAGGAGTACCATTGCCTTTAGAGGCTTGAGGGCATTGGCACTTTAAATGACCATACTCATGACAAATTCGGCATTGGAAGGGAAGGGAAGGGATTCATAGTCTAGTTGTTGAATCCAAGAAGAAGAGCCTAGGCAAATTTCCAAAGAATATGGCAAAGGATTATTTAAATTAATTTCAACACAAATACGGGCATAAGAAATAACCTTTTTATCCAGTGATTGATGTGCTATAGCAGCCGGCTTCCCAAGCAAAGCAACAATCTGTCGAAGGATATCCTCACGCCAAAACTCCAAAGGAAGTTGCCGTAGGCGGACCCAAACAGGAACCCTCGAAGGGAGATCCTCAGCAGAATTGAACCCCGTATGCCAGGGTTTGACGAAAAGTCCCACACGGTCATAAAAATATAGGCATCCCTCAAAGACCCGGTCCCGATCTGACATGCAAGAAAAAGCCACCAAAAATTAGCTATTACTAGCCACCATAATATCCATATCACCTTCCACTGCCAAGAACGACGAATCCAGGCTTCCAGAGCCGACAGGGAAATTCGGATACCAAGAAACTTGCATATCAATGCATGTTTGGCCAAATAGTCCACATCTTCCATTACTGCCTCTGGAGGGATAACCAGCACAGGCTGATCCTGGCTACACGGAAGGCAGCCATTAACTTTATTCAACTTTGAGCTCTCTCCAACATAAAATGTCTCCTTCGTCTGTGAACTCACCCCGAGAGAAGATCCACCACCAGCTGAGGCTCCAGCAAGAATGAGACTCTTGGAAACCCCATTCGCAGCCATCAGAGCCCAACAAACAGACTCCCTCACAACCGTACGACTGCTCCCCTATATGTGCGTTACCAGTCTGAAAATCTTCCAAACTGTTGTGTCGCACGGGCAAAATCAACGGGTGAAATTTTTTTAAAAGTAGTTTTGGGGAAGCGCATCGAAAACCCACCTCAATAAAATGACCCATTTAGATAAAATATTTACTTCTCAATTTCTCTCTCTTCAAATTTGGCTAATTTTAAAGGCCTCAAAATTAGATAGAAGATCCTGCAAAATATGAATATAACTTTGTAGATGCCAAGCTTGTGTAAAACCTTTCTGAATAGCCTGAATAATAATCTGAGAGTCGCCTTCCAGATGAATTTTCTGACAATCCAGACTTAAACACAATTTCAATGCCAGAATAGCTGCTTTTGCCTCTGCCAAGTTGTTAGTACCATCTGATAGTTTTTGGGCTGCATATGCCACTATATTGCCATGCCAATCTCTGATAACCACTCCTGCACCAGAGGGGCCAGGATTCCCTTTTGTAGCACCATCAAAATTAACTTTTAAGCACCCCCACTTCGAGGTTTCCTATTTAATCTTGTCTCTACCTGATTTAGGTCTCCCATTAAGTAAACCAACATTCCTAAAGAGAATCCTTGCAGCAGGCCATTCTTTCTGAATTCACTTGTCCTTTGAAGTAAAAGGAGTCGATGGCTTGAGTGAGAAGGTCGAAGCACCCATAACCTCCTCAATAGAAGAATTGATTCTCACCATAACCCTATCTAAAGATTCCACCTTATCCTCAAAGATCCTGCGATTATGTTCCTTCCATATCTCCCAAACTACTATTGAAGGGCATATTTGCCATAGCTTAGAGAGTATAGACTTGGATTTTGCTAAAGGCCAACTTAAAAAAATCTCCTTAAGGGAATTCTGCAAAGGTCCCGACCACCCCAACTTCCGTTTCACCATATCCCAACATGCACTAGAAAAATTACATTGTACCAACAGATGATCAACATCCTCATTAACTTTCCCACAAAGGACACATTTGGTAGGACCAATAAGTCCATATTTTTCCTCCGATCACCTATTAGAATACGTCCTCTTACAACCAACCAAGCAAAGGATCCAACTTTAGGGAGACAATCTTTTCCCCAACACAATTTTGTTGGCCAATCTAAATGTAAATTGGGGTTATCAAGAATTCTATAACTAAGTTTGATTGAATATTGTCCGCTCTTCACCGCACACCATATCAAGGAGTCTACTTTGTTAGTTACAACTTCTCTGGAATAAAAAATGTTCTTTAGAAGAACAGACTGATGGGCACTAAGGCCTAATTGACTTCCATCTTTCCAACCCCACCGAGGTCCTAAAGGGGATGGTCTCTCCTCTAAATAGTCAACCAATCTATCCCCCCAAGCAGCAGTGCAAACATTCATCACCTCTTGGAGATGCACACTTTCTCCCAAAACTAGATATCCATTCCAAGAGTCCTTCCAGAAGGAAGTCAATCTCCCATTACCAACCTGCCAAGACAAGTGATTAGTAATAACTTGTCTACAATCTAAAATAAAATTCTAAATTGCCGAGCCTTTGGGGGGTTCCTAATAGTAATAATTTTGTTAGGAACATCTGAGTCTAAATATTTGGCTCTAAGAATTTCAGCCCACAACATATGCGGATTAGCATACATACTCCAAACCATCTTTGCACCTAGAGCAAGATTCATTAAATGCCAGTTTTTAATACTAGCACCCCTAGGAGCTTTAGCTTTGCATATCTGATCCTAGGCAAGAAGTGGGATTTTATCATCCTTACTATATCCATTCCAAAAGAATTTCCTCATACTCTGTTCTAGAAAGGCAATCACTTTTTTTGCCAGCTTTAGACAACTCATCGAGAAAACAAGGATAGCAAAAACCGCAGATAGTAGCATTAGTATACGCCCAACAGAAGAGAGACATTTACCCTTCCAACCTTCCAATCATTTTAGGCAACTATTGGTAAGATCTTTCCACAGATGAGACTTACAAGCTCCACCAAACAAGGGAATTCCAAGGTGCTTGCCTGGAAGTTTCCCCATTCTCATGCCAAGGATCCCACATAGCTGTCTCAATTTTGCCTAACTAGTATTAAAAAATAAAATCTCAGATTTGTTCCAATTAATATTCTGACCCAACACAACACTATAGGAATCAATAGTCAATCTGATCAGCCTAGCTTCCCTTGTTGAAGCTTCCCCCATTAGATAGGTATCATCCACAAATTGTAAGTGGGATATAGGGTCAAGACCTTCCGCCACCTTGATTCCTTTCCATTGGCGTAGCCTGCATTTACTAGAGATAAACCTTCCCAAAACTTCTACCAGAATAATAAAAAGAAAGGGGGAAATTGGATCCCCTTGGCGAATTCCCCTATTTGTGTCAAAAAAACCTTGGGGACTGCCATTCACTAGAACTGAAATTCTAGGAGTGTTTATACAGCTACCCACCCATTTAAGCCAACCATCACAAAAACCAAACTTTTTCAGCACTTTCATCAGAAAGTCTCTATAGACATTATCATATGCTTTCCTAATATCCAATTTGATCATCATCTTCTCTAGCCTTGCCAATCTGACCGTATGAATTACTTCATGAGCTACCACGATCCCTTCAAAAATAGACCGATTGGGCATGAAGCCACTCTGTTCAGGAGAAATAACAGAAGAGAGCATGTTTTTTAAAGTCATCAAAGGACACTCTCTCAGCTTTTTTTGGGATTAAAGCAATGAAGGTATTATTGAAGTCCTTCAGAATAAATCCCTCAGCTCAAGATTCTTCCACAACTTCCCACATCTCCATTCCTACTATCTCCCAGGATTTTTGGAAGATGGTAGAGAAACCATCAGGCTCGGTGATTTATCCCCCCCCCAAAAAAATTAAAGATAGCAACCTTCACCTCTGATAAAGAAATAGGCTTAAAAATGGCCGAATTCTGCAAATAAGAGATACAACTCGGAATTAAATCTAAGATAGTAGAATCTTCATTCGTAGGGAGAGTAGGAGCAACAAAAATATTCTGGAAGAAATTTACTACCTCCCTATTAATGTCTGTTGTCTTTGTAAGGACCATTCCATTACTGTCTTGAATTGAAAAGATTCTGCATTATGAAAAAACCTAGTGTTTCGATCCCCTTCTTTCAGCCATGTTTCCCTTGATTTCTGTTGCCAGAAAATTTCTTCCTTTGCTAAAACTTTAGCATATTTTTTAGAAAGGCTTACTTCCGCTAAGTAATCCTCCTCTCTCATCCCATCAACATCACTTTTGAGTTCAAATCTGCTAGATCTGCTTCAATAGCTAATTTATCCACAAAAATATTCATAAATTCCTCCCTATTCCAAATCTTTAGTTGTTCCTTAAGATGCTGTAATTTTTTAAAGAAAATGAAAGCCTTGTTACCTTCCCTTTTTGGCGCTGTCTTCCACCAAAACTCCACCTTATCCATAAAGTTCTCAGCTTGAAGCCACATTGCTTCGAACTTGAAGGGGGCTCGAACATGTGTCACATCCTCTTCAATCTTTAAACAAATAGGGAAATGGTCAGAACCAGACAATGACATGACCTCATCATTGTAAATCCAATTTACTCTATCCCATTGTCCAGCCAACATAAACCTGTCTAGCTTCTCTGCAATGTTTAAGAAGCCACTTCTGCGGTTTGTCCATGTAAAGTTCCCATTACTAGAGTTAACCTCTAAAAGACCATTTGTATTGATGAAATTAACAAAATCTTTTTGACTCTGTCCAGCTCACCCCACGCCACCTTTTTTCTCCGAAGGGCCCCAGATGGCATTGAAATCACTACCCAGAATCGAGAGCGCACCATTCTGAGCATTTAGAAAGCTTGAGATATCCATCCACAGTTGAAATTTGAGGGCTGGACTATTCGGTCCATAAATATTATAGACAAGGAAATTTGCCAAAAGCTGTTTAGAACATATCTCAGAAAACAGACAAAGCAATTATCTACAGAAAATATAAAGGACAATTAATGAGTATTCAATAGTAGTATTAAAGTATTTACAATGATTTAATGATTGAAGAGATGTCTATTAACCATTTAAAATTAGTTTATTATATAAAAAGAAATAAAACAATTGAAAGTTATTTGGAAAGGTCATTTAGAATTACCAAATGTAACAAATAGATGTCTAATATGATCACTTTATTGTTGATTACATATTTTTAACATATACCAAAATATGAGTTCATAAAAAATATTATTTAAAATGAACATATACCTTATATGTTTGGAAATGTGACTCTAGCGAACATCAAAACCAAAATAAACTCCATAACATGTAATAGATATACATCAAATGATATGAAAACAATAGATCGATTCTGGTCCGATGACGTTGTTAATGCCTTGTTAGATGTATATACAAACTATTGATACATACATACATAAGGCATATAACATTTATTAAAAGGGGTTAAATAAACAAATTGTGTAAGGTGTTGTTTCATTTTCTATAGCTTGAAGTACCTATACACCATGATCATGTGCTAAATCACCTTTTGAACACATCCATTTGCCACGTGCTAAATCACCCATAGCTAATTTGCTGCTGTACATATCTATTCTTTATATACAAAATCATGGATCCAACCTTATTAACTTAGCCAAATACGGCCAAATCAACCTCTAAAATATAACAAATACACTATTTAATGGGCATGAGACAAATCATTACAATTTATGCACTTTTAGGACGGTGTTGATAATTCTAAAATTATAGCCAATAACTTAGCCTTAGTTATTAAAAATTTAATTGTCCATTAAGTCATGAAAGATGGGATTTCATTTTTAATTTTTTTTCTAAGTGAATGCCAATTATGTGTTCCATCAACATCGACATCAACATTAATGTTTTTTAGGATGTATTGTCAATCTTTTTTTTTGGATGGTTGGTCAATCTTTCATTGTTTGGATATGGAAATTGTCAATCTTTTTTTTGGATGGCTGGTCAATCTTTCATTGTTTGGATACGGAAATTGTCAATCTTTTTTTTTCATTTTATTAGGTATGCTTTTCGGATAAGAAAATCAATACCCTCATTGCTACTATTTTTTTTTTCCAAACATGACCCTCTCGTACAAGTTAGCTTTCAAGTTCTATTATGCACCATGAAATATAGGGAGATGAGTAGGTACAATTGGGGAGGTCATTTTCACAATAATGTGTAGGTGTTGTCCAAAGCCTATAATAGCTTTAAATTTTGCATATCTTTTCTCAAAAGAATACCTTATATGGCTAGTGTGGGTAACCTTTGAGGGCCCATGGTATCAAAATATAATTATTTTTCTTTTTTAATTTCTTATTTTTTCCTTGTGGAAGGTACATCCCCTAAAGCATTACAAGGGGTAGAGGACATACCTTTCCATTAAAGATATTTTTGGGGTAGAGGACATACCTTCACATTAGAAACGTTTTTGGCAAATTGTCCCATCTTCAAGGCAAATAGTCTTATAAACTAGTATCAAGGTTAAAATACTTAGGTGATAGTTTATTAAATAAAATGTAGTTTTATCAACAAAAATCTTAAGAACTAATAAATTATTAAAGCCAATAAGAAACTTGTGAAATAATTCTAATGACCTAATCAAAAGAGAGTCTTGGATTTTTTTTCATGAAACTTTTTTGTTTTGTTTTATAAACTTTCAACTTTGCGTCATTTGGAAAGCATACGATTTTACAACTTAATTGGTTAACTCAACAATGATATCTTCTAAATTAAAATCTTTATTTTTTTTCTATCGTATGGGTAAAAGTACAAACTTGTGTCACACTTTTATAAAGAAAATGACCAACACAATAAAAAATGTTCAACTTCGACTGCAAAAAAATATTATTTATTTTAAAATGATTTAAATTGATGAAATGTAGAAATGTTCATGAAGTTTGTGTTATTTTTTATTTTTTATTTAATAATTTTAAAGATAAAATTTTTATTCCTAAAAATGGTGATCTACTTAGTGCTGCCAAAAAAATGCAAACAAGCTTCTTTTTCCCTAACCTCTATTTTCCAAGTAGATAACACCAATATCTAGTCCATTTAAAAAAAATTGATGTATTCTTCATAATACCATTTTAAAGTTCCAAATATCAGTATTTTATAGTTTTCCTTTGAAACCATTTTTTGTCAAATATATTATCATTAAAAGAAAAACAATTATACCCTTTTGGAGGTGTTTCTCTCCTCTAATGTGCCATATTTTTTGCAATTTTTATATTGTGATGTAATAGTTTTTCTTCAAATTTCAAATCAACCTCTTTTCTAATTTTAACAACCTACTTGCAGTATTTTAGAAACTCTATGTGTGTGTGTGTGTGTACGCGCACACACGTGTGTGTGTTCTTTACCTTGAGCTCTAGATAGGGGCACTTTAGATTTAAAAAAAAACATCAAATTTATCTATAGAAAAATTAGCCAAAGTTGAAGGATGATGAGAAAAAATTAGCTCTTGAATGTATGATGTGGTTGGCAAATCTAAAGGTCCGACCAAATAGGTATTAAAAAGAACGTATTCAATTAGTATATGTTTGGTTGAGAAGTATTCAATCAAAACCTTTTCAGCCAAAAGCTCTTCGATCGAAACTCTTGACGGCCAACTATCAACAATTACCCGTCAGGAACTCATGAGAATTCATATAAATGAAAGTTTATTTTTATTTTGGTTATCATCAATTCAAAAGAATGCAATAATCAATTCAAAGAATTTATTTTTGCAACAAAGGCTTTCATTTATAAACCCATTGGCCTAATATGTTCACACAATAAAAAATCTTTAAAAAAATCTATGTAACCTTAATATGCAATAATGACATGCCAAGACTTTTCCTTGCTATAACCATTTTGTGTAAATGCTTATTTAGGTGGATTAATAACTTTTAATGTTTCCTTCTTTCCTTAAGACGATCCATGTTAGGGTATAAGAGGCTTTCATGCTTCTCTCTTGGGTTTAATGGTATGGTGAGTTAGCGATGACCCAATACTGTGATATTTCTATGTTTCTTTTATCAAAGGTTTAATATTGGTAATGCTTGATCATCCAAAAGTCTGATAAAGTATGATGATTATTTTAATGGTTCTAAAGGTCTATTGGAACCTAAGTCACATTATTTAGTGTATTTTTGGGTACCAAAATGAAACAACCAAAGTTTACGTCTCAAATAGCATAAATAATTCTAAATGATGCCTAGCTACTAGAAGTAAATGTAAGTGTCCATCATCAATTTGGAATGCTCATTTAAGTTGATTCATGCCCAACCAAAATTTCGAGGGTGTTACAATGCATATCAAATTAAGGTTTCTTCCTACTACTAATATAAGGAATTTTTTTTTTATCATTTTGATGAGGTTGGCTCAAGTGTGATCTTCAAATGTCATAAAGTTTTAGGGTGATCATAGACACAGTATCTAATTCATTAAGGGATTTCAAACCTATTGAATCAAAGAAGGGTAACATTGTAGGTGAATTTTGTTGCAAAATGTCTCCATAATATTAAGTGTGTATTCAAGAAGGTTACTTAATCATAGGTATGGATTTTCCTTTGCCACATTCATTGGTACAAATGCAACATGAGCCAAATGAATGTGATATAATTCTAAAAATATTGCAAGCATTATATCAATTTCTTTCATTTTATGTATTCATATATGTAATTATATCATGGATTACTAAGCTTGTTATTTTACAAAATTTTATGATCATTTTTGTATGCAAATACATAGCTCCAAGTTCTTTTCCAAAATTTTCCTTCTCATTGTGCTATTATTTCCAAAGGAATAAATCTTGATCCATGACCATGCTCATTTCATGTTATGATTGCATATTGTCATTAGCTATATAGAGGTTTTGATGTAGCCAATTATTCTTGGTTTACTAAGAGTCTTTGGGGCCAAGTCAACAAGTTAGGTTTGGTGGTTGTTGATTTGTAATTATCCATTTTTTTTAAGTTTAATGCAAGTTTAGGTATACCCCTAGGAACACCCTATTAATTCTATGCTAAGATCAAAGCATAGGAGATATAACCCACTCTTGTAGAATTGGACTTTAACCTTGCATAATCTATAGATGTGGTGATTTTCTCGCACAAAACCCTTACATTCAGTGAAGTTTCATTCATAAAGTAGAACATGAATTTTAGGATCCAACAAGCCTATCACACACTAGCATCCACATATCAAATAGTGTCACTCATACTCCCTTATCTTTGGATCCAAGGCTATCTTACCATCAAGATTAAGCTTACACCATTGTATGTTTCTTTGTGAAACCTTATTGATGATGAGGAACATTGAGTTTCCATAAGTTAGAAATTATTGATGAATAGTGCCTCAACAACCCCCAACACCTTTAATCATACTAGAATCATCTTCATTGTAGCTACAAGAAGGGAATTGGAGCTCGTGAGTTTGAATTTGTGATTTTATGCTTAAGTAAAAATCAAGAAATCTATAGGGTAGATACAAGAAAGGTAAGTTTGAATCTAACAGATTGAGACTTTATATTATCATCATCAAATATGGATTAGGTGTTAGGGTTTCAACAGATTTGAGCAATCAACATATTAAGATAATGCAGAAATAAGAGCAGACAAAAATACAATAACATTGAGATTTAATGTGGTTCACCCAATATGGGCTACATCCACCAGAGAAACAACCATCCACTTATTTTGTTATCCAGCGAAGAGAAAATTACAATATGACAATTTTACATCACACAACCACTTATTTATCAAGCCTTTTGAGGTGGTTTACAAGGTTGGTTAATGAAATTAACCTCAAACCTTGACACAAATACATGACAAGTGTGTAGTATTTGCATGATCAGTCGCCACATACCAACATTAGGTTCCTATTAGCTAGCTACCCTCAAGGTTTAAGAGATTGACGAGCTTGTCAATATTGTGTACTTCAAATGCTTCGATGTGTAATTCAAGGAATATGCTAATAATTATATAAAATGTAATAATTAAAATATTTTAAAAATTAAAAAAATACAAAATAATAACTCCTTTGGTGAAAACCACTTTTGTTGCTACCTTACACAAGTGATATGAAAAACTATATGTAGGTGTCATGCGTGATAATTAAACTCTACCATCGTTCAACTTCTCATCCTTCACATTTTAATCCCCATCACACGAGTCTATTTCTCCATGCATAGCATCCCATGCCTTGTTCACTAGGGGTGGGTGATAACATCTTGCTTTAGAATGAGTCTTATATATGCCTTTTTGGCTCACTTTATACCTGCAACCACTTTTTATTAAATTCACCATGGGTTAATCGGGCATCCTGGGACAGTGAGAATTTGTGAGCAGTTATGATAATTAAAATAACAGATGGGGTTTTAACTACTTTTGAACAACTCGCCAAATCAGGATACTTCCTTTGAAAAATGGCGCTGCTAATCATATTGTTGCATTAAGAAAATATAAAAATAATATGTCATATGAGTTGATATTTTCATAAAATTAAATCTGGGAACATTTAAGACCAAAATATTAGGCAGGTTGTCCTCAGATTTAAATAATTTGCAATTCTTTTTTGGAAGCATTTTTGGACTGACATATATATGTGCAGAATTGAATTGTCATAGACTGAACCGTTGAACCTTTGAACCATGGGTTTCAATCAGAAGGTTCAAAATTATAGACTTCACTTTTCAATCATTCTCCTTTATTAATCATTTTTCATTTTCATTCTCATGCGTGATGAACCTTGATTTTGAACCAAAAATAAGTACAATGGTTCAAGTTCAATATATGCCAACCTGCTTTGCACTTTCAAATTTACACTTAGTAGAGGTTAAAGTTCAATGAGCCTTGAACCGTCGAACCTTTGAACTCTTGAGCCATTTAACTTTTGAACCTTTGAACTTTGGGGTTCAAAACAAAGGTTCAAAATTATGTACTAAGACAAACATAAAGACTATAGTCATGAGATTTTTAAATAACAAAACTATGACTTGGGGGAGTGAATTTTTTTAAAAATCTCCAAGTTCAAAAAATGGGGTGACAATACATCACCACTTTGATCTTATGTTTTGGTGTAAAATACCCATCATTATGTTTTCGATTAATGTAAAGCAAGTTTTGAAGGGGCCTTAAATCCGTAAACAAAGAAAGAACTTAAGATAGAACATTAAGAGTTCCCAAAACACAATAAACCAGCCAGAACAAAAGGCCAGTGTCCCTAAGAAACACACAATAGATCGCTGCCATAGAATAGACTTTAAAAATCAGCATCCCAGAGTGAAAATCATTATAAAGATTATACCTTAGGCCCCTTCTTACGGGACCAAAGAGTCATGTATCAAAAGAAGGCAAAGATCTTTTGGAATTTTACATTTTACACTGGTCCATCCTTCTTCCACTTTAGTAGC
Source organism: Thuja plicata (assembly GCA_018584345.1). NCBI lineage: Eukaryota > Viridiplantae > Streptophyta > Pinopsida > Cupressales > Cupressaceae > Thuja > Thuja plicata. Next base: position 72,362 of record MU224211.1, read on the forward strand.
CTCCTCTTGCCAGCATAAGGAGTCTAAAATCGAATTCCTAGCACCCAGTAAGGATCCAACACACTACACAGGTTCATCCTATAGAGAACCAGAGCCCAGGACAAACCTAGAACCAGAAACCATCAAAGAGGAAATATTAGCACGACCAACAAAATCAACAACAACTAACACATCTGCAAAAATCCAAGAACCTTCTAGCGAAGATATTTCATAAGCATATCTCGTAGGGCAAGAAGAATCCAAAATATGTACATTGATAGAAACATCAACACCCACAACCGACGAACCAAAAACACCCTCATGGGAGATAATCGTTCCCTTCAACGGAGGTACAATACTCGAAGGGGAAGAAGTAGGAGAATCCTATTCCACTACCTAGGAAAAGCTTCGTTGGGAAGAACTCTTCACAACCATGTAGTGCTGGGAAGAGACACCTTTCCACTACGATACAAAACGCCTAGATTTACCAATATCACACTTAGCCGCTACATGGCCAGTTTTAAAGCACCTTTTGCACTTGAAGGGAATCCCTTCATAGTCCAAAGGCTGGATCCAATTTCCCTTAGGAGAAACAAGCTTGATCTCCATAGGAAAACCCTGAGATGCATCAATATCTACCAAAATATGAGCATAGGTGGAGTGGTAGAGTTATGTAGATTCTAAATCTACCATCAGGAAGTCTCCCAGAGCCTCACCCACCTCCTCAAGAAGAGGATCCACCCAAATATGGAGAGGGAGGTTAGGCAACCTAACCCAAATAGGCATCTTATTAAAGGTATCTGAAGAAGGGTTGAAATCCTCATGCCAAGGCTTTAGCATCAACACAAAGTGTTCATCCCAACTAAAAAAATGACCACAATGGATACAATTTCTATCCTCAACATTATCAAATTTAGCTATAAAAATTTTTTCTCCTTTGGGAAGATATGGACCATACCAGTTATGATGGGTTCCCAAAATTGGAAATCCATGCATGAATCTCTGGGAGGCTTGGCCAAAACCCCCTAAATCTAGAGATAGGCGCATGGTCTAAAAGGACAGAAGTAGTGTGCTCAATCTCCCCCATCGATTCCAAACCCAAAGAGAGAAATAGATTTAGAAATGGGGAATGGATCAGGCGCCAAAGGAGACTTCTTCGCCGCCCCAACCACAACCTTCAAGGGAGCTCATGGAGCCTTGGGTGACAAAGGCCCCACAGAAACCTTGGCCCCATAGTTTTGACTTCTAAGTAGTAAAGAGAAATAGTTTGGGATCTATTATGCATGCAAGGGTTAAAAAATGGTCAGTTCAAAGTATCTTCCAAAACATATTCCCTATTGCCCCATTACCCATTTGCTTTGACAACTAAAAAAAATGTACAATTGATCCAATACTTTTGCACAAATGCCCCAATAAACATGCACTATTGATACCAATAAACTTGCACAATTGATCTAATTACTAACTTTTTTCCCAAAAATTGGGTGGCTATTGGCTCATAGATGATTTTTAATGAGCTTTTAATTTACAAAATCTAATGTGAAATAATTGGAACATTGACGGTAACAGGTGTTCTTCCCCATAGCTATTGTTCTTCTTTTGGGAAGTAAAGACAATTGTCGTAGGATCCATTATGCATGCAAGGGTAAAAAAGTGATCATCTCAAAGTGTCGTCCAAGACATATTTCATTGTCTCATTACTTGTTCTCTTTAACAGTAAAGAAATTTGCACAATTGATCTACACTCAATTTCCTACACTCAATCAATTCATTCACGCAATCACCTAATTTACCTAACCGCTCTCCATCCAATTGGTTAACTCTTCCTAAACCACTTATTACATTTAATTAACTAATATTCTATATTTTAATTTAAAATTAAATTCATTCTCAACTCTTTCATGATTGCCACCACTCCTAATCAAATCCATCAATCATAGAGAAGATTCTTTGCCAGACTTAATTTGCTCCATCACTCTAGTCCTCAAACTATAATTGCATCATCAAATCCATCTTTTTCACGGAGAATCTTCAATGTCAAATAATCTTTTTAATTTTATAATTCAAAAAACACTTTTACTATGCTAGCAAAATAAACCTCATCAAGAGCCCATCCTCTATCATTCAATTAGAGGTTTGCATATATTTAAATTGTGAATTTTTTTATATTATTTATAATAGTTTAGTTTATCCTAATTGTAGTTTGTATTGCATTTGATGGAATATAATAACAAATCTTAAAACATCATTTTCTATAATTATTTATCTTTAAATATTTATTATAATTTATTTTGACTTTGTTATTGTAGTCTAATAATTTTATTTTAAGCATAATTTTAGGGGAAGAGCACCAGTAATCATTATAGTTAATTTGGCATATCTTAAGCTCTTAGATAGTTCATTAGGTTTTGACCATTTTTTGTTATTGTTGTCTTCTTATGCGACTTAACTACTTAGGAGAAGCGTACCAATAGCCATTATAGCCAGCTTCGTGCATCCACAAATCATAAATAACACATTAGATTTTAACAATTTTTTTGGTTGTCTTCACATGCGACTTAACTACTTTAGCTATAGTTCTGACTTCCGAGTAGTAAAGAGAAATAGTTTGGGATCTATTATGCATGCAAGGGTCAAAAAGTGGTCATTTCAAAGTATCTTCTGAAACATATTCTCTATTGCCCCATTACCCTATTTCTTTGACAGCTAAAAAAATTGTACAATTGATCAAATACTTTTGCACAAATGCCCCAATAAACATGCACTATTGATACCAGTAAACTTGCACAATTGATCTAATTACTAACTTTTTTTTCCAAAAAATTGGGTGGCTATTGGCTCAGAGATGATTTTTTAATGAGATTTTAATTTGCAAAATCTAATGTGCAATAAGTGGAACATTAACGGTAACAAGTGTTCTTCCCCTATAGCTATTGTTCTGCTTTTGGGAAGTAAAGACAACTATTGTGGGATCCATTATGCATGCAAGGGTAAAAAAGTGGTCATCTCAAAGTGTCATTTAAGACATATTTCGTTGTCTCATTACTTGTTTTCTTTAACAGTAAAGAAATTTGCACAGTTGATCTACACTCAATCAATTCATACATGCAATCACCTAATTTACCTAACCATTCTCCATCCAATTGGTTAACTCTTCCTAAACCACTTATTACATTTAATTAACTAATATTCTATATTCTAATTTAAAATTAAATTCATTCTTAGCTCTTTCACGATTGCCACCATTCCTAATCAAATCCATCAATCATTGAGAATATTCTTTGCCAGACTTAGTTTGCTCCACCAATCTAGTCCTTAAACTATAATTGCATCACCAAATCCATCTTTTTCATGGAGAATCTTCAATGTCAAATAATCTTTTTAATTTTATAATTCAAAAAATACTATTATTATGGTAGCAAAATAAACCTCATCAAGAGCCCATCCTCCATCATTAACTTAGAGTGCTAGAATTATTGGAATGATGTACTGAGAGGGGAGGGGTGAATCAGTACCTCTAAATTTTTTTATGTGGTTGGCCCATTAACCTTCGAGTCATCAGATTTGTATATTCCTATCTATCTGTTCATCTTTCTTTTATGTATGTGAAATCATAATATAAGTTGTTTACATGTGTAAACATTCAAGAAACATTCATGAAAACAAATAACACATAACACATGATATGATATCACAGAAAACTTCTGTTAGGAAGTAAAAACTACGGTGGGGATGTCTACCCACAAAACTTCACTATCTACAGATGAGAAGGGAGCTGGTAAAGGCTTACAATTGATCACTTCTGATGATCTACCCTGTTAAGAGTATTAGAGTGGAGACCTATTAGGATCTACTTCATTTGAAGCTTTAGCAACACCGTTAGGTGTGCACTATGTTAAGATATTTATCAAAGAACGATTAAGTCCACCTTTGACAAAAGGATTTTAGTTGTGATGCACTTGTTAGAATGAAACTACAATATAAATGTTGATCTGATAGTGAATGCAATCTCTAATTGCTGATAACAAATCCTATAAAGCTTACAGTGTAAATGTAATCACCTTGAGTGATTGAGTGATACCTTGTCTCTGCTCGTCAGTAGCCTTTGTAGAAACTGAGAAATATAGCTTCGACTTCCAAGACCAATCTACATGCAAAATACCCGTTACAAAGAATGAAGCAAAAGGCAAAAAAATCTGAAAACCTTTCTGTGCTCAAAAAAGTGAGAGCTCAAATGTATTTAGAGAGTATGCAAAAATAATTACAAGCATTCAACCTTAAAGGTGAATGAAACCCTAAAAAAGGAAAAGGCTAACCTAAGAGAAAGCTTAAGTGAAAAATAGAGTATGACTAACTTAATAATTAATATCAACATGATATA
>MU224211.1:80705-97990 GCA_018584345.1 Thuja plicata
ATGTGAGAGTGTGAGGCTTTGATTTCCTCCATCATTTTCTCCCATTTCTCCTTTAAATTCTCAAGAGCCATATGCTCAAGTGATATCCTCACATGCATGTCATATATACTGTCTACCATAGACATTTTTGGGGTTGTGATTAGATTTTGTGCATCTGTTATATGTTGTTGCAAAGTGGTGAGGTTGGGAAAAATATGAGCTTGTAGCTCTGTAACCTCATTTCTAAATTGTGTGTCTGCAACCCATATTTCTTGCCTCAATCTGTTTACCTCTGTGATCTTTTCATTATGCAAATTTATTGTGTTTGCATCAGAGGTTAAACTTAGTGCACTAGCTGTTAGATCTGAATCTAGTTGTGACAGCTTATCACTATTTTCTTTTGCAAAATTTTCTAATGTACACAATTTCTGAACTAAGGTAACAACTTCAACAATCATAGGTTCTAATTCACTTGCTAGTTCAGATAGCTTTACCTTGTTCTTTGCCACTTCTTGGCTAATCTTCTCAACTAGTTTTTGTTGATACTTCATCTCTGCTTGTTCTTCCGCCTTCTCTGCATCAACATTTTGATTTGTGATGGCGTCGGTAAGAACTGCTATTTGTTCCAGGATTGATATACTGTCTTCAATTTTGATATATGGAATAAGTTGATGTAGAATGTCCCTAGCTTTATCAAGTGCTTGGGCTTCCCTATGTGCCTTTTTCATTTTCTTTTGAATTTCTTTTCTATGACGCATCACTCCAAACTTTTGAAGTGCTTCAGTATATAAAGTGGATACATCCCACTTGGGTACCTCAATTACCTCATCAAATGTGACTGCCAAGATATCTTTCTTCATTGTTTTCTTCTTCTTCATTGGTTGTTTGGCAGATTGGTGTACTACCATTTATAGACCTTGAGATTGGATGGATTGTGTGGGTGAGGGTCGAGAAGATGAGGCATCTCGTTGTTTCTATTCTGAGTTTACCGGTTGGTTTTGTGAAGATGTCTCCTCATTGGCCTTGGGTGTATCAACAGATTTATCTTCCTTTTCTTTCATGCTTTCATCCTGCTTGACTTCTTCACTCTTTTCTTTTTCTTCATTTTTTCTCAATGTTTCATCTGTTTTATTATCTGCTTCTTTGTCTTTTTCAATAGACACCTCTTTCTGAGTGTTGGTTGCATCTTTCATCTCTGTATCTATCTCTTTTGGAGTATCTGATGCATTTTTATTTTGTTCATTACCAGTGTCCTTGGGTATATCATCATCTTTCTTAGATGATTTCTCCTGACTTGATTCAATATCAATTGCTTGTATCAAAACATTCATGTTGGTTGGTGTATTGACCTCTGCAGTGTCAATAGTTGTATCCTGTCCGTCGGTATTGCCTTGTGCAACATTGATATCTTCATCTTTTTGCACTTCTTATGCAGGGTCTTTTCCTGTAGTGTCATTGATAATGTTATCCAACCATGATTCATCATTAATATCATCAGTTATGTTACCTTTTATTGTCAAATCTTCTTTGGTAACCTCTTCTTCATTACTCAAGTCAATATGAATTGGACTTGGTGGATTTTGGCTTTCCTCACTCTGAGTTTTGTCAAGAGTAGTGTCGGGCCATACTTCATCTATAACTTCAGTATGTTTGGGGTCTGCTGGATCACTCTCTTCTTTATCCAATTCCACAGATGAGACATCTTGTATATCCTTGATGATGATTTTTTCCTTCTCCGGGCTAGCTTCCTTAATGGGATTTTTGAGTATCTTGCACCACTTCTTAATGCTGTCTTGATCAAGATCAATTAGCTTCCCTTTGATAAATTCATATGCTCTCATTTTTGGTGAGAACTGCTTTTCATATTTCTTCATCATCTCACTTACATCTTCCTTCTTTGAATCTTAAGGCATAAGAGTAACAAGTACTCTTTCTCTTATTTCTTTTTCTTGATGCAGAGCAAATGTCCATCTAGCAGACAATCTCGCTGATAGTTCCTTAGGAACGTCGTATTCTGAGAATTGTAGTAGAACATAATGATGTTTGCACATTTTCCAATTATAGCTTCTTCAATCTTGTTTTGATCCCCTGGATCAAACTTTAACCATTTCCTAATGTTAGGATCAGAAATAGATGGTGATTCTGAGATATTCTTACATATTTCATCAATTGTGTTTGGGATCAAGGGTTCTTTCCCATTTTTCACATCTATGTCAGCTTCATCCATAGCTGAGTCTTCTAGATCTTCTTTTGTCCTGACCCATTTTCTCCTTTTGGTCTGTACTTCCTTAGGTGAGATCAGTTTTCTCTTGTAGGTTCTCACTTTACCTTTCTTAAGCGGTGAAGGAGTTGATTCTTTTGCAGTTTTTCTTCTTGTTTTGGAAGCGACTGTTGTTCTTGATTTCTTAGGTGGAGGAGGAGGTGGAGAATCTGACTGTGTACCCTCTGAGTCATTCTTTTCTATCTCTTCACCGATAGGTGACTATCCTTCGGTTTGTTCCTCCTTTCCTTCTATTTCCTCTTCACCTTCTTCAATGACTGCAAATTGCTTGGTTAGCTTTTTAACCATTTTGCTCTTCTTGTTTATAATTTTCTTGATAGTAAGATCTGTCTTGATCTTTGGTTTGGCTTCTTCATAGGTGCCAAATCTTGGTTGCTTGTTGTCAACTGGTTCATTCAATAGTGCCTTGATGCACTCACTAGCCTGTCCTGTTTTGATCTCATATTCCAAATGTGATAGCCATGATTTCCTAGGTACTACTAGTTTGATATGGGTAAAATTAGTATCTACCATAAAACATATATCCTTTTTGTATTCTTCTATCAAACTTCTAGGTATCCTAGTTCTTGCTTGCATCTTTTCTTTAAATTCTTTGAAGTACTCATTCATTAGGTCATCAAAATCTATTCCTAATGACTCTATATGTTCACATATTTGTATGGTGACCGGTTTTCTTGTATCCCATACTTATTTGCCTATGGAAGGAAAGTATTCTTCAAAGTAAAAGAATATGCACATAATGAGGGAACCAAACTTACAAGTGTTTTTCTTTGAAGATCTTATAATGTTCATGTTCTCCTCAAGTTGATTCAACAAAATCTCTACAAGATCCATCTTCTTTCCTTGTTTGATGATCTTGTAAGTTGTGCTCATAGCAGTGCTTGCTATGCTATTCATTCTGTTGGCCTGGAAGATCTTGTATCCTACCACACATGCACCAAACTTGAGTTCGTCGTCGGTGATAGTGTTGACCTTGAGAACACTTTTGTCTGATTTTGCACTAGTTGGCTTTTCCACCTCCTTCAGGGATGGGTTCTTGTGAGATTGTGGCTTGTCGGTTGTAGGATATCTAGTCACTGCATGAATAACATCCTTTGTTATTAATTTTGGCTTATTGAGCCATAAAGTTTGGTTATGCATTCTGCTGAGAACTATCTTTATCCATTCTGTCTTAAAAACTCTAGGAAAGTGTAATGCATTTGTGAGACCTTTCACTTCCAGATGCTTGTGCTCTTCTTTCAGGTTTCTAGCTTCATCATAGAGTGCCCTATAGGCATTATCTAAGTCTAGATCTCCTAATTCTGAGATCTTACAATGTATATAGAACCTTACATCCTCTACCAACAAAACCCTAGGTGGGATTCTGGAGAATGCTCCGGAATCATCAGGTTGTGATGCAATTTTTGGGTGCAACTTGTATTTAGGTTCAACACAAGTGCCTCTGCTAATAAGCTTGATCATTTTCTTCTTATCTTCTTTCAACTTTTCAACTCTAGAAGTAGATGCCATCATTTTCAGAAATTTAGGGCTTTTCATAATTTAAACAGTGCGGTCGGTGAATGCAAGTACTTATTGAATCTCCTTGATCTCTCGTGAATCCTTTGATTTGAGTTAGAATCTTGCTGAGGTCACACTTCAATTTGTTCTTCAATTGCTTTGCGTAGCTCTGCTTGGTTGATCAAAATTTGCGGGTGTGAAATGAGTTCTTTCGTTGCGCTTTTATAACTTTTGTGCCCTAAGTTGTCATTAATGCCCAACAACTCATCGGTATATAAAGACTGAGTTCATCCGTTGAGACATAAATAACATCTTCGGTGTAGGTGCAAAGTGTCGGGATTGCTAGCAGCTTTGGTGATTTCATCGATGATTGTCGGTAAAAAGGCGACGATAACTTTCGTCGGCTCAAGGATTACTGATGTCCATCGGTTTACACTTAGCCACTTTTCTTTTGTGTGATAACCGATACATTTCAGTAAGTAGTGTTAACTTTTCTGTGTGTGCTCACCGATGCTAATTTGTACTCATTAACCGATGGTTGTTTTTCAATAATATTACAAGTAACAATATAGTGCATATTCAATAATGCTAATTTTGTATATATGATCAATATGTAAATGGAACCGATGCATACTATAACTTGTCATAATGCAATTCCATACTTGTGCAATTTAGTTGGAGATGGTGATGCCACCAGATCCATTGGATGGGGCATCATTATTTGCATTGCTTGTTCTAGCACCTTCAGTGTTTGTGGCTTTTACCCACATTTTGTTTCTCATCTTCTTGATGTCATCAATGGTGTTTCCATTGGGATAAGTGCTTGTTTCTATCAGTCAATCTTTGCAATCTTTTATCACATGTCCAACCTTATGACAATGTAAACATGTCATGCCTAGATTGAACCATCCTCTTGTTTTTCTAGTCCATTTTCTCATATAGTTGGTAGATATATGACCATACCTTCCACATGCTATGCAATTTACCCATGTGTTATAGTCCCAAACATATGAGTTACCTACTCTTGTTGGTTTTTAGCCATTATCAGGTTCTTTTGGTGTCCATGCTTTTTTATTCTTTTTCCAACATTCCTGATATGTATGTCCATTCATTTTGCAGGTAGGACAATACTTGTCCATGTAGGTTTCCTTCTTTTGGTTTTTCATCTTGAATCTGCATTCATATGCCTTGTGTCCTTGCTTGTGACATTTATAATAATTACCAATGAAAGTAGATTGTGATTGAGGAATACCTTTCATTTTGTTTCTGCAAATGTTTGAGGTGTGGCCTGGTTTTCCAAAGTGATTGCATGACAACTTCTTGGTCCTTGGAGTTGCATAAAAATTTCTTTGATCTAATTGATTAGATGATTCTCCATTGTCGGCGTACCCTATTCTTGTGTAGTTTTTGATTCTTCTTTGACCGTCAAGGAAATCATCCATTCTTTTATTGCTATCTTCAGCTTTCTTGATCAATTCATTGTGCTGATTCTGAATCTTGACTTCATGCTTTAGTTTCTCATTCTCTTCCCTTAGCTCACCGATGATCTGTATTCTTTCAATGAGTTCAGTATTTAATCTGTTTTCCTCTTGACTCATAAGAATATTCTGATTGGTAATCTCATGGTGATGATCAGTAAGTCTTTGAATCTCTGATTCTTTTTCTTGTAGCTTCTCAGTGATTTTCCTCCTATCATCAATAACCAATGTTCTCTTTGATTCTTCTTTTCTTGAATCATTCATGACATCAATCATTTTTACCATCTGAGTCTCTTGTCCAATTTGCAACATCTTGATTTGCTCGGTCAGATGTTGATTAACTTCTTGTAGACTTGTGATCTCTTCTACTGATGTGTCTGAAGCTTTTCTTTTTGATGATTCAGCATAGTTGAAGTAATATGGAATCTCCTCTTCTTGATAATATTTTTCAGTAAGCTTAGTTGCCACGATCTTTCTTTCATCAAGCAACTTTCTCATGCTTACTCTCGCCTCTTTATACTGCTCATAGTAAATCTGAATTTGTAATTGCTCATTCTCAATAGTCTTGTCCATTCTGTACTTTTCCATTGTGTTGATCTTTTCTCTTAAGTCTTTAAGATTTTCAAGAAAGAGACTTAGCTCTGATACCAATTGTTGGAATTATTGGAATGATGTACTGAGCGGGGAGGGGTGAATCAGTACCTCTAAATTTTTTTATGTGGTTGGCCCATTAACCTTTGAGTCATCAGATTTGTATATTCCTATCTATCTGTTCATCTTTCTTATATGTATGTGAAATCATAATATAAGTTCTTTACATGTGTAAACATTCATGAAAACAAATAACACATAACACATGATATGATATCGCAGAAAACTCCTATTAGGAAGTAGAAACTGCGGTGGGGATGTCTACACACAAAACTTCACTATCTGCAGATAAGAAGGGAGCCGGTAAAGGCTTACAATTGATCACTTTTGATGATCTACCCTGTTAAGAGTATTAGAGTGGAGACCTGTTAGGATCTACTTCATTTTAAGCTTTAGCAACACTGTTAGGTGTGCACTCTGTTAAGAGATTTATCAAAGAACGATTAAGTCCACCTTCTACAAAAGGATTTTAGTTGTGATGCACTTGTTAGAATGCAACTACAATATAAATGTTGATTTGATAGTGAATTCAATCTCTAATTACTGATAATAGATCTTGTAAAGATTACAGTGTAAATGTAATCACCTTGAGTGATACCTTGTCTCTGCTCGTTGGTAGCCTTTCTGTGTTCTTGATAACTGCTTTGATCTGTTTCTTTACTTTGCATGAATTCTCTTCTTCTGCTTAGATGCTATCCATGGCTACTATTATTTGTCAAATGATTACAAGTCTCATTACATTACAAATGATTGAACATCTATTTATACTAGTTTCTAGCTCCATTCTTTATTCACGCTTTTACAAATTAACTCTAGATCAAAGGTTTACAACTTGACCTTGATCTTTAGTTAGATATGTTTTAGATCCGTTAGGATGCTTTAAAACATTCACAATTTGCTTGCTTGACCCTCAAGTAAAGATTTAAAGCATATAAAAACTCTATAAATAGAATTACACTATTTTATCTGACGTGTAAACTCAGATCCACTTTTTGCGAGTTCTGTAATTGACTGTCGGTTCTGATGGTCGGGCTGTTCTGTCAGTTCTATCAGTTTTGTACTTCGTCGGTGTCCCTTAATTGAACTATTCATCAGGTATGCCTTTTATGCTCCGTCGGCGATGTTCTCAAAACTGTATCGTCGATAATACTTATACCGATGACCTTTATCATGGTTTTCCTTTAAGTATACTAATGGAAAAACTTAATGTCATCAGTTTACATATATTTAAATTGTGAAATTTTATTTATTATTTATAATAGTTTGGATTTTCCTAATTGTAGTTTGTATTGCATTCGATGAAATATAATAACAAATCTTAAAACATCATTTTCTATAATTATTTATCTTTAATTCTTTATTATAATTTGTTTTGACTTTGTTATTGTAGTTTAATTATTTTATTTTAAGTATAATTTTAGGGGAAGAGCACCAGTAATTATTATAGTTAATTTGGCACATCTTAAGCTCTTATATAGTTCATTAGGTTTTGACCATTTTTTGCTATTATTGTCTTCTTATGCGACTTAACTACTCAGGAGAAGCGTACCAATAGTCATTATAGCTATCTTCGTGCATCCACAAATCCTAAATGGCACATTAGATTTCAACAATTTCTTTGGTTGTCTTCACATGCGACTTAACTACTTGTAGTTATAGTTCTGACTTCCGAGTAGTAAAGAGAAGTAGTTTGGGATCTATTATGCATGCAAGGGTCAAAAAGTGGTCATTTCAAAGTATCTTCTGAAACTTATTCCCCTGTTGTCCCATTACTTGTTTTCTTTGACAACTAAAAAAATTGTACAATTGATCCAATACTTTTGCACAAATGCCCCAATAAACGTGCACTATTGATACCTATAAACTTGCACAATTGCACAATTGATCTAATTACTAACTTTTTTCCCAAAAACTGGGTGGCTATTGGCTCATAGATGATTTTTTAATGAGCTTTTAATTTGCAAAATCTAATGTGCAATAATTGGAACATTGACGGTAACAGATGTTCTTCCCCTATAACTATTGTTCTTCTTTTGGGAAGTAAAGATAACTGTTGTGGGATCCATTATGCATGCAAGGGTAAACAAGTGGTCATCTCAAAGTGTCGTCCAAGACATATTTCATTGTTTATTACTTTTTTGCTTTAACAGTAAAAAAAATTGCACAATTAATCTACACTCAATTTCCTACACTCAATCAATTCATTCATGCAATCACCTAATTTACCTAACCGCTCTCCATCCAATTGGTTAACTCTTCCTAAACCACTTATTACATTTAATTAACTAATATTCTATGTTTAATTTAAAATTAAATTCATTCTCAGCTCTTTCATGATTGCCACCACTCCTAATCAAATCCATCAATCATAGATAAGATTCTTTGCAAGACTTAATTTGCTCCATCAATCTAGTCCTCAAACTATAATTGCATCATCAAATCCATCTTTTTCATGGAGAATCTTCAATGTCAAATAATCTTTTTAATTTTATAATTCAAAAAACACTATTATTATGGTAGCAAAATAAACCGCATCAAGAGCCCATCCTCCATCATTCAATTAGAGGTTTGCATATATTTCAATTGTGATTTTTTTTTTATTATTTATAATAGTTTGTTTTATCCTAATTGCAATTTGTGTTACATTTGTTGAAATATAATAACAAATCTTAAAACATCATTTTCTATAATTATTTATCTTTAAACTTTTATTATAATTTGTTTTGACTTTGTTATTGTAGTTTAATTATTTTATTTTAAGTATAATTTTAGGGGAAGAGCGTCAGTAATCGTTATAGTTAATTTGGCACATCTCAAGCTCTTAGATAGTTCATTAGATTTTGACATTTTTTGTTATTGTTGTCTTCTTATGTGACTTAACTACTTAGGAGAAGCGTACCAATAGCCATTATAGCTAGCTTTGTGCATCCACAAATCCTAAATGACACATTAGATTTCAACGATTTTTTTGGTTGTCTTCACATGCAACTTTTAACTACTTGTAGCTATAGTTTTGACTTCCGAGTAGTAAAGAGAAATAGTTTGGGATCTATTATGCATGCAAGGGTAAAAAAGTGGTCATTTCAAAGTATCTTCTGAAACATATTCTCTATTGCCCCATTATCCGTTTTCTTTGACAACTAAAATAATTATACAATTGATCCAATACTCTTGCACACATGCTCCAATAAAAGTGCACTATTGATACCAATAAACTTGCACAATTGATCTAATTACTAACTTTTTTCCCCAAAAATGGGTTGCTATTGGCTCATAGACAATTTTTTAACGAGCTTTTAATTTGCAAAATCTAATGTGCAATAATTGAAACATCGACAGTAATAGGTGCTCTTCCCCTATAGCTATTGTTCCACTTTTGGGAAGTAAAGACAAATGTTGTGGGATCCATTATACATGCAAGGGTAAAAAAGTGGCCATCTCAAAGTGTCGTCCAAGACATATTTCATTGTCTCATTACTTCTTCGCTTTAATAGTAAAGAAATTTGTACAATTGATCTAATAAGTATGCACAAATTCCCCAATAATCATGCTCTATTGGTACAATAAAGTTGCACAATTGGTCTAACTAGTAACTTTGTTTTTGAGAAAATGGGTGACAATCGACCCACTTATGGTTTTTTAGTGGGTTTTTGATTAGTAAAATCCAATGAAAATTGGAACATATGCTCTTCCACACATGAGATTCCCACAATCCATAATATTATTGTAAAGGAAAGGTCCTTTTATAGTCCACTATACCAGCCATATTTATATTTTTCTAATTTTATTGGTACAATAAAGTTGTACAATTGATCTAACTACTAACCTTTTAAAAAAAAAAAATGATGACTCACTAGATAAATTTTTAATTAGCACAATCTTATAAAAATTGAAATATAAGATCATGTGCTGCTCTTCCACTTCTAATTTTGGACTTACCCCACATCTCATACCAAACTCCATGATAGCAAGGTAAGAGCAATGCACAAAAGCTGATCTTTCTTTGAACCAGTTCTACTATAGCGATCACTGTACCCAATTTCTTGAGGACAATTGTTGGCGCAGGGGATTGTGAGATTGGAAAGCGTCAAATACATATTTACACCAGGTTACCTATCAGACTTTAATAACATGGCATTGAGGGAAATGAGCATTGAGCATTAACAGAAGCCCTAGTTACTTTAATGAACTAAAATATGTCAACTATAATAGCAAGTGCAGAAAGCTGTTCATGGCATCATGGATTACTAAAATGGTTGTTTCTCTCCTCCCTTCTCCCAAATCCAACTTCCTGAAAACCAATTCTCGTATTGAGCAGTACCATTCTGCTCGTCAATTTGCTACCGGACACTCTCATTCTTATTCAAACAGTGAGAACAACGAGGGCACAGTCACTGAGCTGCTTAGCTACAAAGCAGATTATTATAGCTATGCGTCTGTGTTGCAGGACGCCATTAATATCAAATCCCTCTCACAAGGAAAACTTGTGCATGCCCACATTGTGCAGTCAGGATTTAAGGCAGACGTGTATCTGCAAACTAAGCTTTTGATTCTCCATGCCAATTGTGGGATTTTGTGTGATGCTCGCAGGTTTTTTGACGGAATGCCTGAACGTAATGTGGTTACCTGGACTACAATGGTTAAGGCTTATGCACAAATGGGGTATCTTGACGAGGCCGCGAAAGTGTTTGACAAAATGCCTGAACGAAATGTTGTTTCTTGGAATACTATGATTTCTGGATATGCAAAGAGTGGACAGCTTGAACATGCTTGTAACCTTTTTCAGGAAATGCCTGAAAAGAATTTAGTCTCATGGAATGCAATAATTGGAGGATGTGTTCAGAATGGGCTGTTCTGTGAGGCTGTTGATTTCTTTAGAGGAATGCTAGCTGGGGAAGTGGAGCCAAATTCTGTCACTTATACCTGCCTTCTTTCTGCCTTTTTCCAGTTGGAAAATCTCCCATATGGCAAGGAGATACATGGAGCCATTTTGAGAAGTGGGTTCCAGTCTGATGTCCATGAAGGCACCGCCCTTATAAATATGTATGCCAAATGTGGAAGCTTGGAAGATGCGTGCAAGGTGTTTACCAAAATGCCAGAAAGAAATTTTATAACATGGAATGCTCTCATGGGAGGATATGTACATAATGGAGCCTTAGAAGAGGCTCGGAAGCTCTTTGAGGAGATGCCTCAGCGGGACATTGTTGCCTGGAGCACCATGGTTGCTGGTTATGCACAGAATGGGTATATCGACGAGGCAATGGAGTTGTTTCAGAAAATGCCGGAGAGAAATACGGTTTCCTGGAATGCAGTGATTGCTGGATATGCACAGAATGGGAAATTTGAAGAGTCTCTGAAACTCTTTCGACAAATGCAGCTTACTGGTTTGAAGCTAAACTCAGTTACCTTTGCCAGTGTTCTTCCTGCATGTTCCAACTTGACAGCTTTTGAGCATGGCAAGCAGGTGCACGGAGGAATAATAAGGGATGGATCTGAGACAAACAGCTTTGTGAACAGTGCCCTTGTAGACTTCTATGCCAAATGTGGTTGCATAAAGGAAGCACACAAAGTTTTTGACAAAATGACTGAACGAGATGTTGTCTCATGGACTGCAATGATTGTGGGATATGCTATGCATGGGTGTGTTAATATGTCCCTTCAACTCTTTGAACATATGCAACAGTCCAGGACAAAACCGAACCATGTCACATTCATTGGAGTTCTCTCTGCCTGCTGCCATGCAGGCCTGGTGCAACAGGGCTGGAAATACTTTTGCAGCATGAGTCAAGATTATCATATAAAACCTTCATTGGACCACTACTGCTGTGTGGTTGATCTACTTGGTCGTGCAGGGCACCTTGATGAGGCCCTTAAGCTTATCAACCAGATGGTAATAGAACCAAGTGCTGCAATTTGGATATCTTTCCTCTCTGCCTGTAGAATCCATGCCAATATAGAGTTTGCAGAACATGCAGCGGAACGCCTTTATGCCTTGAACCCTAAAATTCGTGCACAATATGTGTTGTTATCGAACATTTATGGTGCAGCTGGAAGATGGGATGAAAACCAGAAACTGAGAAATCTGATGCAAGACAGAGGAGTAGAAAGGACTCCTGGATGCAGCTGGATGAATGTTAATAATGCTGTGAATGCTTTCTATGCCGGAGGCAGGTTATATCCAGAAATAGAGATGATCTGTGAATAACTAGACACATCATCTAGAAAAATCAAGGAAGCAGGATAGCTAATCCAAACTTTTTACCATATTGACCAGAAAGAACAATTTTTCTATGTTCACACGGTGAGAAATTCCCTTTGAGGTTGGGATTTTCAATACATGCCCTTGGACACTTGATTGAATTCTCAAAAGACTGAGTACGTGATCATTACTGCCTTTCTGCTGTCATGTTCATCTCCAAAATTATCTCAGGAGATGTGATGAGAGGTGCTACCTATTTTGATTCTCATAAAGGTGGATGTGGGTATTTTAATTGATGCTGAGTGTCACAATCAGTACACATAATCTCGATTGACAATGCAGTCAATATCATTCAACCTAAATATGCTCAATTGTTGGATGCTTTTATTCGTTTTGCATGGGCATAGACTGGTATTGTCATTTAATGTAAGCGGTATTCTATGCTATAGCAATAGTGAATAGAGTAGGCATAACAGGATATAAGACCACCTAAGGGAAACTTGGAAGTTAAGCGCATCTGTTGGCCACAAGCTATTTGAAATTGTTGATTTGGACCAAGGGCTTTTAATTCTGAGAGAGTTGATTTCTTCATATATATTATTAGTTCCTGCCATGGCAGAGAACTATTGCGATGGCCTCTTTCTTTAAACAGTGATTAAACATTTCCTCACCAGCCAATAGCATCGTTTAATTTTTCTTTTGCTAGACTGTTATTCAATGTTTACTACCGAGAGTTGATCAGACTTTAACAATTGCATGTTAAATGTGAGCGCTGGCAGGTTTCTGTTGGTCAAATTAGAGGCGTTGCAGACTTTCAGTTTTCTCTCAGTCTCTGTGTACATTACGAGGCAAGAGAAGGCGTAGTAATAGAGGTCTGATTGCAGATTGTCAGGAAGGTGCAGAGGCATTTCCAATTTCCAATGCCAGAAAATACAGATTGCGGAGGGCATAAGTTTTCACAAAACATTGGTAAAAATGTTTTGGTAGTCTTTGATTGGTGTTCCTGATGGTTAGCAGAGGCCTTCCGAGATAACAAGGCAAGAGAACGCACGACCTGCGAGGTGTTTGTCAATGCTTTGTAGAATATGTAAATATTTTATACAATTGGCAATCAATTTGAAAGCTACAATGGTAGGAAAATACTCGTGATCTAGGTCCGCTAATAAGTTTCAAGTGAATGATGTCTACTATGAGCTGGCTCCAATTATTTATTTTTTCTCTCCTTTCCGGTGGCAGTTTATTTTATCGGCATGTGTTTGCATGCCAGTTACCCATGTAGCTGGCGAAATGCATGGGATACTTTTGGAACAAAATATGATAGTAGAGTTAGTTTGGTTGAGTTTCTTCTGAATTAATTCTTTTATTCTTGTTTCTATTGTCTTCATTCAATTCAATGGAAATCGGTTATGTCACTTATTCTTTCGTTTTCTCAATCGGTTGTCAGTTTTTACAGGTTTCCTCCTCAGATTTTCAACATTTTATCCAACTGTTGGCCCTTGGAGGATTATCAAAAGTTCCAATATACTGCATGCATTCCATCTATACTTTATAACTATTGTTCTCGAGGACCATTTTTCCTGCACAGATTTCTTCCTTTCAGTCTTTAAGTCCAAACCTGGCTGGTTCAATTCATTCCATTAAGCAAGTGCTTTTTTATTTTGTTGTCGCTGCATTTTTTCAGACTTTTTTGGGGGAATTATGTAGACAATTCTCTGAAAGGGAGGATGTTTTCTATAGAGCTTTCTAGCTATGGTACAACCTCCTTGTGTGAGGTCATCAACAAAAGTGCTCAGATTTCATGGGCAGCTACAATGATGTTTTAGCAGTGAGTTGGCAACGTTTTTGTTCACCTATTTTATATGGTTTGTGGGTTCCTCTGAGAATTTTAGGGCTTTCCCATGAAGAGTATCACACTGTTATCTGCTATTTGAATTGAATTGGGTTATGCATTTTAGGGAAAAAAATAATTTGTAGCTTGCCTCTTACCAGAAGATTACGGGCTTAATACATTTTTCAAGCTCCCCATGACATTACTAAAGAATCATAATAAGAAATCAAGTGGGAATAGAAGTCCCTCTAGCGTGGGATATTCTCATCAGTTTGTTTTTCATACCATTGCCTGTATTTTCATCTGAATTTTTGCTTTCTTTAATAAAATCTTGTACTAGGTGAAACTGAAATTGATGCCCCACTATTCTATGGCCAACTGGTTAGACCCATGTTCCGATGAATCGAACCCATGGATCTCCATTCCCTTGGTGAACTTGGAGATACAACAAAATCTTTTTAAGTGATAGGACATAACCTATTTCTTACTAGTTACTACCCTTCCCTAGCCCTGCTTAGCTTCCGCTCTTACCTTCAGTTGGGCTCCATGCATTTCGGCTCGTCCTGATGTAGGTCCCGGGGCACTTTAATTGGGTTCTTTATCACTATCTATCTAGACTTGCATGGAAGTCTTCCATTATTATGAATAGAATTTCTATTCCCAATTACATTCTACCCTCATCAATTTTAGCATTGTCTGGAAGAGGATCGACATGGGCCAAATCAAGGGCATGAGTGATCTTAGTACTACACCTTTTTTTAATTGCATCTTCCCAATAATTATAATTGGACATTAGTTTTTTTAATTTATATCTACCATATGCATTATTTGTTTCCAAATGATGGATTTTGAATCAATATTGTTTAGTTTCTAGGGAAAAAGAAAATTCCCAGTCTACTTTTAAATGTGTAGATTTATAAACAACTCATTTGTAATTATCTACCATTCTTATATTACAATTTTACAGCTTAGCCTGTTAATTTCCTTCACTCAGGAAACTGCAAGCTGAAATCACATCTATTTTGTATACTCACAAACTTAAGAAAGGTGCATGTTGATGGAAATTTAGCGTAAGTTTAGAAGTACCACCTAAACAAATCAAAGTTTTGAATATTTTGTTTAAGCTCGAGAACAATGCTAGAAGATCTTAGAAAAGAAATTTATAACCTCTAGCAGTACATGATGTGGGTTAGAAGTAATTTTATTAAGATCTTAGAAAAGAAATTTATATCCTCTAGCAGTACATGATGTGAGTTATAACCTAATTTTAGACAAGCGACCTAATTAAGTCAAAACTTAGAATGTTCTATTTAAACCTCATAATCTATTAATGTAAGAAATATATCTCATATTCTATCTATGTGTGAATTTTGAGTTTGTGATTGCTAGCTAGTAAAACCAACATGGCCAATACAGTTGGGAAGGAGAGACTCAACAAGTGCAAGTTTAACCAGTGCCAACACCCATCTTCCTTCTCCCTTGGCAAACCTGATTGCTCTCATCTTTGTATTTCAAGCTCAAGGTATTTCTGCCTAATCAGAAAACAATGTGTGTTATTGTTAGCTATTTTGGAACTGATAGACACCCACCCATATGTTACCTTCTGTACAAATTACTGGTGTTCAAACTCCATACATTGTGTAACTGAAACATTCATGAAAAAGAGATGAATCCTTCTGCAACCTGATAGTTAAAGGTTTTATACTATACAAAAAATATTCACATAATCATTGTCAATGCAATATGCATGACCATTGTTAATGTCTCCTTCGTCTTCTCCTATTTTTCAAAAATTCCCTGCCAGTACCTGGCAGGAACTACGCTGCACTGCAGTGCAGCCCTTGTTGTCATTGGCATAACAAACAAAGGATGTTAGTTCTTGGTTATACCAACGCCTAAGATCTTTATGGTCTCAAAATTTTCTGGTCCCATAATTCTATGCTTCTCCACGGCACAAATCGTTTGTGTTAAAAGTAGATTAGATTTCTTAGTAGATAGAAATAGAGGTATCTTTTAATTTATTGTTTCACAAATGATGCTCTCACTAACCTATGAATCTTGCAGGTTGCTCCAAGAGAAGATAGTATGTCCACAAAGTATGTTGATTCACCAAGTATCGATAATACCTCAAGTGTTACTGATTATATAAAAAATATTGCTGAGTATTGAGAATGAAGAATGAGATCAATCTTCAAATGACTTGCACTAAGGGCCCGTTTGTTTCCTGGAATTAGACTGGAATTGGCATTATCTAATTCCAGGAAATTTTAATTCTATGTTTGTGTTCATCTAAAAAATTAGAATTGGAATTTCGAAATTCCAATTTTGCCCCCAAAATGTGAATATCATCTTCCACCTAAATAGGTGGAATTGGAATTTCACAAAAAAGTGGAATGGGAATTTCAATTTTTAAAAAACCAAATTTAATATTTTGTGGGATCCGTGACTATAAAGATGTATATTATATTGCTATAAGGATGTATATATATACATGTGTGTATGTACACATGTGTATATATACATGTGTGTATATACACATGTGCGTGTATATACAAACCAAATTTAATATTTTGTAGAATCCGTGACTATGAAGATGTATATTATATTGCTATAAGGATGTATATATACATACATGTGTATATACACACATACACGTGTGTATATATACATGTCTATATATACGCACATGTGTATATATATACATGTATATACATGTCTATATATACGCACATGTGTATATATATACATGTATATACATGCATGTGTGTATATACATGCACATGTATATATACACACATATATATATAGACATGTGTGTATACACACGTGTATACACACACACGTATATATACACACATGTAATGTGTATATATATACAAATGTATATATGTGTATATACACATACATGTGTGTATGTGTGTGTATATATACACATATGTGTATATGTGTATACATGGATACACACTTGTATGTGTATTTACACATGTGTGTATATAAACACGTGTATGTGTGTATATGTGTATGTACACACATGTATACACATATATACATGTGTGTGTATATACACACATGTATATATACATACATGTATCTATGTATATACACACATATACACACCATATTCAAAGAAATTAAAAAATAAAGAATTAAAATTCCTTATACATCTTCTTAGTCATCTTTCGGGTGAACCAACCAGGTCAGTCCATATTCCAGATTTCATTTTAAGGATAAGAATCTTCTTGAATTGCAGCATCTTCCAGAATTGACCATATCTAGGATATGGTATTCCAGTACCCAAACGGGCCCTAATAGATTTCTATACCGCCCTTTCACCAATATATATACATATATATTGGAGAGACATGTCTCCAC
>MU224211.1:110134-122698 GCA_018584345.1 Thuja plicata
TAAAAAATTCAAATCGCATTAAACTTTAATTAAAGTTTAATGCGATTTGAATTTTTTAATTTATGCGATTTGTTATTTCGTTTTTAATTTATGCGATTTGTTATTTCGGTTATGCCACTTGGCATTTGTTTATTTCGGTTTTTTTAAATTTATTTATTTCGGTTATGTCACTTGGTTATTTTAAATTCATTTTTTTTTAATGCTATGTGGCATTATGTGCGGATTGTAACTGAAAGAATATCAAGCACTTCTTTTTTATGTACATAGAATATTCTTCAGAATATGCCCGTGCTGGGATTTGTGTTTGTGCTCCCATTGTAAGAATGCCTCTCGGTGTAATTAATATATGTAATCAAATTAAAGTCAATCATTATTATTATGTATATTGGTATACATACATATAACAAAATCATAAATCATTCTATTGATGTAATTATCATCCATGTTTATCTGACCGAAGCAATCGTCATTAATAGTTTGATGTGCATTAATCTTTGATAATTAAGCCTTTGGCTTTTGATCTGCTATTATTTTGGATTCCTCTGATTGTTGAAGATGTTAGGTAAAGGTAGAGGGTCGTCTCCAGCTTTTGGTTTGAAGCAAATGTCCTTTAACAAATTTTCTTTTGTTAATCTTTTGAAAGGTGGTTGCAAAAAGGATTAAGAGAAGATTAGATTGGTTGGCTCGAACTATTGGTGGAATCTGGGTCTATTAAACCCATCGAAGCTCATTTCTCCCAATCTCTTCAAGGATTATTGTCTCTTAGAATGTTAGGGGGTTGAATAACACCCCTTGAAAATAGGCTATTAATGATTTGGTTGTAGTTCATTCTACGGATATCATTTGTATTCAGGAGACTGAGCTTTTTGTGGATTATATGCTTCAATGTGTCCCTTGTATTTGGCATTTTGGACAGTGTCAATGCATTGGTTCTCTGGGTTGTTCTGGAGATTTGGCCCTCTTTTGGGATCCAAGGAAGATTGTTCCTATTTGGTGGATCTTTAGCCACTCTACTCTTTCTATGGTTGCCTCTAGTTTGAAATTTGGAGAGATTATTTTGGTCACTAATGCATATGCTTCGATTGATATTCATGGTAAAATCTTTCTTTGGTATCCTATAAGGTATGTTAGATCGTGTGTACTTTTCCTTCCCTGGGTTTTAGCTAGTGATTTCACTTCAGTGTTTAAATCTAGAGCAGAAGAGGAGGGGGGGGGGGGGGTTGGCNGGGGGGGGGGGGGGGGGGGATTGGCTCGGTTGGGTCCTTCCTCTAATCTCTTTCATAAGAATGTGGACCTCCTAAATTTAGTTGTTGTCAAACTATCTAATGGGAACTTTACTTGGAATAATATAAGGTGTGGAGAAGATGTTAAATTAGAACGTTGGATAGGTTTCTTGTTTCCTATTTTTGGGTTGGTGGTAGCTTGAGTAATACCATTGAATTTCTTGATTGGAGGGGCTTTGTGGCCTATCTATGAAATTTTCAACTACTTTTATTGTAGTTCCTAAATATCATCCTTTTAAGTTCCAACTTATGTGGCTTCGTGACTCTTCCCTTCATGATTTAATGGTCTAGTGGTGGAGAGATGACCCTGCCCATGGTACTACTATGCATTCCTTTGTTAAGAAATTTCAATTTGTCAAATTGCAACTTAAGGAATGGAATAGGTTGTGCTTTTGCAACCTTCATGCTAGGAAGAGGATTGTTTTGGCATGCCTTGATGTTATCATTTGTCAAATTTAGGATCATGGTTTCTCTGAGGATTTGGGTAGAGAGGAGTCCCAGGTTGTAAGAGAGTTGGAGGAGTGGGAACTTAGGGAGGGGATTTTTTGGAAGTAGAAGGCTTGGATTGATGGCTTCAGGAAAAACATAGGAATACTATTTTTTTCATAAATCAGTGCAAACTTGTTGGAATAGAAGTTATATACCCTCTTTGGTGAATTTAGAAGGTATTCAATTGTAATCTCTGCAAGCTCTGTCTCGTGAGGCTAGTCAGTTCTATTCTTCTCTCTTTTCTAAAGACTCACCTCTTGCAGAGGATGAGGAGAATATGATCCTTTCTTGTATCTCCTCTCTAGTCACCAACATGATGAATGAGTCCCTCATGCATTTGATATCTCTATATAAATTGGAGGAGGTTGTTTTTAGGATGCATTAGGGCAAAACTCCAGGCTCAGATGGATTTTCGATTGAATTTTATAAGAAATTTTGGGATATTGTTAATTTGGATTTGTTGGAAGTGGTTTGAGAATCTTATGGCATAAAATAAATGCTTTGGGCCTTGAATTCCACTTTCCTTGTTCTTATTACTAAAAAGGAAGGTGTTGATCAGTTGCAATTTTTAGGCCCATTTCTTTGTGTAATGTGGTCTACAAAATTATTACTAAACTAATTGTTGAGAGGATCAAAACTTGGCTCATGAATTTGATCCCAGATGAGCAAGGGGGTTTTTTGGTAGGAAAAAAAATTCTAGATTGGGTGGTGGTTGCTTCTGAATTTATTCACTCTATGGTGGTGTCAAAAGAAAAATATATGTTCATCAAGCTTGATATGGCCAAAGCTTATGATAGAGTTAAGTGGCATTTTTTTGTAAAAAATTCTCGTTACCTTTGGTTTTAGTCAAGGGTGGGTCTGGTGGATGATGGGCTTCATTACTTCTTCATCCTTCTCTATTATAATCAATGGAGAGTTGTCTGAGTTATTTGGAGCTTCTGAGGACCTTCACTAGGGGGATCCTCTTTCTCCTTGTTTGTTTATTCTTATGGCAGAGGGCTTGGGAATATTTATTAAGTCTTGAGTCTCCCAAGGCTTGATTTAGGGTTGGATTTTGGGTAGTGGGTTGCCTAAGCTTTCTCACCTTCAATTTGTGGATGATATTGCTCTTATGGGCATTGGTCATCTTTAGGAGGCTGAATATTTCAAATGGACATTAGATATTTATTTGTCTTCTTCAGGTCAAAAAGTCAATGAGCATAAATATTCTATTTAATTTTTCAATACTCCTAAGGCTATTCAAAGGAGGATTGCCAATATTTTGAGGTTTTCAATCAGTTCGCTTCCCTTGGTCTATCTGGGTATCCCTCTTAATATTGGTCAGCTTCCCAGACCATATTGACAGGATTTGTTGGACAAGTTGCATCAGAAGGTTTCTCACTAGACTCATAGATGTTTGTCCACAACTGCTAGGGTTATTCTTCTTAAATAATTGATCCAGGCTCTTCCCAACCACATGTGTTTTGTTTAGACAACTCCTATGTACTTTCTCAAGGAATTTGATTCTCTATTTCGCCAATTCCTTTGGAGTGGTAATTTACATACTTGTAAATGAAGCTTAGTTAAGTGGGACACTGTGTGTAAGCCAAAGAAGGAAGAGGGTCTTGGTCTTTGTTTCACTCTCTTAAATGGGCAAGATCTTGCTGCCAAATTATGTTAGTGCTAGTGTACCTGTTAGAATAAGGTTTTGGCCCCCATTCTCATGCATAAGTATCTAAATGAAGTTAACTCTTTGGATGTTCCTTGTTCTTGTTTGGAAGGAAGTGCGTCTTTGATTTGGCATACTCTAAAATTTGGGACTCCTTTGGTTAAGAGTAGTCTCTTATGGATATGCAATAAGGGCTGCAAAGATCATTTTTGGTTGGATTCTTGGGATGAAAATGCTCCTATCCTTTCTATGTATCCACATCTCCAAACTCTCTATGATAGTTTCACTTTAGTAGGTTGGGTTAAGGTTTCTCATTATAAGATTGTTCTAAATTTACGGTTGGTTGATGGTTATGGGTGGAAGGATTTGCGTGAATGGCCACTAGGTGGATCAGAAGAGGCTTGTCAAGAGTTAGCTCAAATGCTTGCTTTCTATGAGTGTAATTCCCTGGTAGGACTATATATATTGGCCAGGGGTAATGATTCTTCTGGTAAGTACTCTGTTGCTGGTGGATACTTGGAGCTTATAAGGAAGTTGTTTGGAGGTGTAGAAGTGCCTTGGTGGAAACACGTGGAATAATATGTTTTTGGCCTAAGTGCAAATTTTTCATGTGGCAGGTGGTTCAAAATCGATGTCTTACTTGGGATAATCTGTACAAGAAGGGATTCTAGGGCCCCTCTATGTGTGTTTTGTGCCACAATATTGTGTTTCTCACCTCTTTTTTCTGTGCTCCTCCAGGGAGATTTAGCACTTCTTGTGGGAAATTTGGAATCAAGTTTGCTGACATGTTTCTTTTTTGGATGAGTGATTTACTCACCTGGGTAAGTCTCTTGTTAAGACCTCTTTTGTCCAGGTTGCCTGGCCTTTTGGCCCTACTTTCATTATTTGGTATATTTGGTTGGAAATAAATCGTAGGGATTTTCATGCTGCTAGGATGAGTGTGCAACACTTGTAGTGGAAAATTGTTCATTCTCTTCATGAGATTGTCTTAGAAAAGTGCAACCTTGATGGAGGAGTGGATCCTAGGGATGTCAATATCTATAATGAGTTCAATTTTTGTCTTCAAGGTGGTTCTCTTTCTACTACTAGATAAGGAGTGTTAGGAAAATCATGTAAAATAGATATCAACATCCTTTACGAAGGATAAATAGGGAGGGTGGTCAGTCCCCTCCTGCATAGGGAGATTTCAAAATCAACATTGATGGTTCTTGTTCAGGGAATCCTAGTCATGCTAGTATTGGAAGAGTTGGTTGTGATATCCCTAGAGATATTTAGGTCATTTTCTTAATTTATAAGGGTCTCCATACCAATAATTTAATGGAGGCTCTTACAATTTATCATGTAGTAGAGCATAGTTGTGCTCTTGGTTGGAAAAGGATTATTTGTGAATCAAATTCTTAGGTGGTGGTGACTTTGTTAAATGAGCGACAATTAACTAATGTCAGTTGGCACTTAGCTATGGCGGTTAGACAAATTCTTTGGTTCAGTGGCTCCTTGGAGTATGTTACTTTAAGTCATATTCTAAGTGAATGGAATGGAGTTGCAGATTGTTTTGCCAAATGGGCTTCTCATCATGTGTAGGGTTGGAATATAGTGGATAGGGGGCAATTAAATCCAAATATGTCCCATTTGTTTATTCACTTAGTGGAAATTGAAAAGGTTGTGTATTGTCATTTTATTTGTTGGGCATGGTGTCCTTCTTGCTCTGTTTATCTTTCTTTGATTGAATAAATTTTTACCCCTTTTTAAGTGGAATACCATTAATAATAATGAACTATAACCAATGGTTACACAAATTCCTTTACTTGTAACCTTTATTGAGGAATGAAAATACATGGATGGATGGTTGATAATTGGATATGATTTCTTTGAGATTTGGTTTCTCTTGCTGCATGATTGTTACTCAATATACTTGCAAACATCCCCTCATTTTGTTTAAAATTATATTTCTATTCCTTTGTGGTGCACTCAAAGATAAGGGGCTAAATCAATGGTAGCACTATCTTGCACTCCACACCTCCACACACACCCACAAGATTTCAATTGCATAAACTGAATTTCCAACTCACATAAGTCAAATGTAACTTTACAGGTTAAATTTACACAACATATATTATGTTAACATTTTAAAAATCTAAAATAATCAAAATCTACATCACAATAATCTAGATATTAAATTTCTATGTGTAATGTCCCTTTTAGGGATATCACTATTTTTTGCCCTAAAATCACAATTCCAATTAAATATGAAATGACATTTAATATCACCAATTTACCAATTCAAAAGTCTCTAGCTTAGGTCTTGCAATAATGTTAGACAATATTTGAAATGTAATTCATAAGACTAATTATTTCCATAATGATTGGATTCAATAACATAAAAATGCATATGTAGTCAATTGTATTAATAATCATTCCGGACATATTTCTTTAGTAACCATCTCAAGGATAGCTATCCTTATATTACGAGAGCATGGGTAGAAAATATCCCACTCCATCCCTCAGTCCACCTTGGAGATGCTTCATCCTTCTCGATCAAGCCTGAGAGCACTAATCAACCTCCCATACCATGAACACTCCATCTTAGGGTGGTGTGCTTGATAAGAGCATGAGGCTGCCTCCTCCATCAAGCCTGGAAACACACATAAGTGTCCTGGCCCATGAGAACTCCATCTCAGGGTGGCATGATTGATGAAAGGTAGGTTAGGTCTTCTCCTCTTGTGGACTTGAAAGGTTGATTGAATTTCCTATTTTGCAACCATTTCTTTCTAATTCCAAATAGATTTATTATAGAAATATATACAATAATATATTTATCAACTAGAAATATCAATAATCTTACTTGAATTGGAAGACAATACTTAATTTCAAGATTAATGTAATAACATCAATATTAATTATATACATATTCTAGAAAATATATAAATACTACATGCATATTCACATATCACATTTCACACATAAATGACTAGTTTCAGGCTGCTAATATCAAAGCACATGCTCTTTATTAGCTTATTTTATGATTCAAGATCTAATGCTCCTTTCCATTCGATGCCCCTCAAGTGAGGCTCCAACTCCTTTTTATATCTTTCATTTAGGGGAAAGGTTGCATCCCTTACTTTGAAGAGACATCTCTTCCTTATGCATCTAATCTCTTCTCATCAACACCTGACGCCTCTTCATTGTAACCGTTGCTCCTTTGTGTTTCATTTGTTGGGTAAAAGGTAAGATTTAATAATTAATATATGTTACAATCTGGAAGGGATATTCCTTATTAGCCTTTTCTTTTTTATATATTTGTTTTATTATTTATTATTGACTTCCTTAAATATAGGTTGGCTCTATTCCTTCAATCGTCTAATCATTGTAATAAATAAGAATAGATTATGATCAATGTGGGGTCATGGAAATCCACCCTTCCCAAGTTTTATTGTCCTTGAGCAATTTTAAATTTGGACAATCAAAGATTTTGGCTGCTTTCAAAATGGTGTCTTCCATAGTTAGGCCCTGACACTTAACTAGATACTCAAGAATGATTTTATTCCTTAACTTTTTTTCTCACATATCAAGGATGGCTCTAAGTTCTACAATCAAATTTCCTTCATCCTCAAGAAAGGACAATTTTGAACATGGAGTGATATATTTTCCTAATACCTTCTTTAGATGACAAACATGGAAAACACTATGAATTCTACTAGTTTCTAGTAGTTCCAAATTGTAAGCAACCTCACCTATCTTTCTTAAAATCTTATATGGTTTGTAGAATCTTGGTTTTATCTTCTCAACTGTACTTACATTGGTTGATGATTTATTATAGGGTTGTAACCTTAGGAAAACTAAGTCCCCAAATTTGAATGTCCTTTAGCCCTTTTTTCATCAACATATATCTTTTGTTGATTTTGCGCTAGGTGTAAATTAACTTTAAGGGCATTCATAATGTCTACATTTTTCTGCACCAAGTCTTTCACTCCTAGAACATGACTTCTGGTGAGGATTAAATATTCATATGAATTTGCCTCACACTCATACAAAGCCTTGAAAGGAATCATTCATACTGACATATGATGGATAGTGTTGTGGCAATATTCCCCAAGGTGTAAGCATTTGATCTATGTATTTTTTGTCCCATAATTTGTTAGGTATCTCTCCAAACATTTATTGACAATTTTCATATGTCCATTGGTTTTTGGATGGTAACATGTACTTGGAGTGAGTTTTATTCTAACTAGTCTAAATATTTCTTGCCAAACGAGCCAAAGAATCTGTTTTCCTTATCACTAACGATGCTTCTAGGAAAACCATGTAGCTTAAAAATTTCTTTAAAGAAAATATCGGCTATCTAAGGGGATATTTAGTCTGTTGATATGACAATGAAATGTGAAAACTTAGACAAATGATCCACAACAATGTAATGCAATATTTTTTGTGCACCTTCAGAAGTCATGTTATGAAATACATAGAAATAATTTCCCATTTATGGTTACGTATAGGTAGGAGTTGAACGAGGCTTTCTAGAAATGTATGTTCTTCCTTATTCGTTTGGCACATCATGCATTCTTCAACATGTTTTAGAACTTATTTCTTGAGACCCTTCTACGCAAATATCTCCCTGACTTGTTTATAATTTTTTCATTACCTTTATAATCTCCCATTTCATCTTCTACCCTAGAGTGATGTATATTCTATTCCTGTAGAGGATTAGATCATATAATACTTGGTATGTTTTATCTTGTAGCTTCCCTTCTAGTATATCATTTGATAACATGTCTTTAGTATATTCTACAATTATGGCTATCATTCAATGGAGACATCCATTGTGGAACATAAATGAGGTCTCCATGAAAGGGCATCGACCATAATATTTTTTTCCCTTTCATGTAGTCGATGTCAAAATCATAGTCTTGTAATTTATTCACCCATTTTTTACATTGATCATTTAAATCCTTTTGGTTTAGGAAGAGTCTTAGGTTATTATGATCAATTTTACAATGAACCTCCCACAATTTAGCTATTGTCTGAATTTTGATAAGGCATGCATGATTGGTAGCATTAGGATGTTTGTTTTGTATTACCACTACTCTTATACCTTCTTCAAAAGCATCACATTCTAATTCAAATAATAAGGAGAAGCAAGGAATTTACAAAATGGGGAAATACCTCATTACTTCCTTAAGCCTTTCAAAGTCTTTTTTGGCATATTCATTCCATGAGAATGCACCTTTCTTGGTTAAGTCAATTATGATGACATATAACTGATTAAATATTTGATAATGTTAAGTTGAAGACAATGCAAGACATTAAATCAGTTAATGGTTTGTATTGTCATTGATTGAAACTTGATATCATCTGTACGGTCATGTATACAATGCCAAAGACTTCAGAGAATCAATGGAACAAAGATTATGCTTTCAAAAATGCATTAAAGTCAAGTATTCACTAAGTAACAGATAACATCAACAGAGTGCACACCATTGGTAAAGGCAAATAACCAAAGTCATAGTGATACCCAATGAGAAGAAGACAGTATTGCTTGACAAAGAAAAATCACAGGATGCTCGACGAGTTGAGAATAGAGTTGCCCGACGAGTAAAATCCGATGATGCCCGACGGACGGAGATCCCGAAGCTATCTAGAGTCACACCGATGGAACTGGCAGTTGTCACCGACAACTAACAACAGAGTTGACCGACAGAATAGAGAGTTCAGAAAATGACAAAATATCTAGCTGGCAAGAGCTAAAGATAGACTTAATTGGTTATTTTCATTGTTTTATTCGACCAGAGTTAAGTGATTGATTTAAAGAAGATTTGTATGGTTGGCATAAAGATAACTACAAGATAAATCAGGAGTTATGCTTTAAATTAGATTGGCTGGATTGTTTTTCACACCAAGAATAAAGAATAAAGAATCAAGAATCAAGAAATGGTGAATATCATGTCTATATAAGAGACAAGCTTAACTCATTTTCAAGACACAATCACGGGGGTGAATAATAAGAGGATGTTGAAGAGAAACTAATGAAGGATAAATTCATACAGTCCTGATCAATCAAGCTGAAGGAGAGCTAAAGAATTCTGCAGACACCGATGAATAGTGAAGCATAACATCATAGAGCAGAAAGTGTGGAGCACAAAGAATTGAATTGATACATTGATCAGAGAGGTAATGTACTTAAATAGATCTGAAAATCTGCAATTTAAGTTGCATTAGAAATAGGTCATTATGTTTCAGTTTAACCATTGAAGCATCAAGTATCTTAACAGAGCAGGACTTAACAGTCTTCTATATATTGAGGTACATCCCAAGGAGTTCCAAAAAGGTTGATTCATAAAAGTAGCACTAGATTTTCCTAAAGCCTATCGACAGTCTGAGAAGGAGGCTGATTCAAGGATGGTAGCAAACTAAGTTGCCTGATACTAAGTGACAACCTCTATGTATAAAATCCTCTAACAAGGTCACACTTAACAGTCTGTTTGTAACTTTTAACAGGGTTGGCTCCTAACAGGGATCACTTCAGAAGAGTGAAAATTTGGGGTACCAGTCCCAGTGGTTTTTCCCTTAATAGGGTTTCCATGTTAAAATCCTTGTGTTATGTGTGTATGGTTTATTACTTTACCATTTTACATTTCACATATGCATTTATGGATTTATCGGTATACTCTGCATATTTACTGAGTGTCAGTAAATAAGTTTTAATACTTATTGGTAATCAAGGAGAATAAGGTCAGAAAAGGAAAATTGACAGACAGTTAATTATTATAAAGTATTTCATGGCATGCATCTTGTAAGGGACATAATAATCTGAGGTTTACTTGATTGGTGTTTATAATAAAGAATTTTTTTTGAAGCCACTAATTCACCCCCCCTCTCAGTTATTACTAAAAATTGGTATCGGAGCTTGTGTGCTTAGAAGGAAAGTTTCAAGACCTAAGTCAGGATCACAAGATGAATAGACGGGATGTGCCCAAGTTGAACAAAGACAACTTTGCTTCATGGCAGATCAGGATAAGACTCCACTTATCAGCTATTGGTAATGATGTTACTCAATACTTAGACATTGAATATGTGTTTCCTATAGGAGCTTTGACAGTAGATCAATTGAGAGAGAAGCATGAGCATAACTGCATAGTTATAGAGCTTTCTTCCTCACTCTCCGATGCTGAATTTGAAGATGTCAAGGATTGCAAAATTGCAAAGAAAATGTGGGACAAAATGAAGCTTGTACATGGAGGTGATACAAATGTTCTGAGAGCCAAGGCAGAAATCCTTAGAGGAAAATTTGATGATCTCAAAATGAAAGAAGGATAAAACATCACATAGTACAACACAAGAATAAAAGAAGTAGTCAATGCTATACGAGGTGTTGGAGGTACACTTGAAGAGGAGACAGTGGTAAGTAAAATCTTAAGAACCTTACTGCCTGTATATGCTATTAGAGTTTCTGCTATTCAAGAAATGAGAGAAGTAGAAAAAAACACAATTACTCTTGATAGTTTAATTGGTAGACTGATTTCATTTGAGATGAATAACTTTGATAACAGTGTCTTACCAAACTTAGAGTTTGTATTTAAGTCTTCTATGAGAATAAGCAAATCAAGTCAAAAACACACATCTAGAAGAGATAGTGAAAGTGAGTGAAGAAGAAGATCTAGATGAAATAGAAGAACTCATGGCAAGGAGAATGCAGAGAGGCAAAGTTAAATACAAAGGCAAGTTACCACTTGTATGCTTTAATTGTAGAGAGATTGGACACTTTGCTGCAAGATGTCCTAATAGAAGAAAAGATGACAAAAGTAATGACAAATCTTTTGAGAAGAAATCTGACAGAGGTGATAACAAAGATTATAGAAGTTACTGAAAATTAGAAAGAAGAGATATCTACGACTACAAGGATAAAGGAAAGAAGGCTAGCTACCTAGCTGCTTGCAAAGATGAAGATACTGACACCGAAATTGATGAAGACATCGAGATGGTATTTGTAGTTGTGAAAGATGATTCAGATGAAGATGAAAGGTATGTAGAAACTACACTCATATCTAAGGTTAGCTAGAATGACATCTGGATTATAGATAGTGGCTGCACTCACCACATGACCGGTGACAAAGAAAATTTTAATACTTTTGAGTATTATAATGGTGGTACAGTAAGAATGGATAATGATACACCTTGTTCGGTTGAAGGTAAAGGAACTATAATGTTGAATAAAATGATTAAATGTGAAAATGCTTATTGGGTAAAAGGATTGAATTATAATCTATTGAGTGTTTCTCAGCTGAATAATTTAGGTCACAGAGTAGCATTTGAGAACAAGAAGGCAAAGCTCTTCAATGAATCAGGAAAATTGATTGGCATTGGTGAACAAACTAAAGGTAACTTATTCTATTTGAATGATACTAACACCACTTGCTTAATGACTAGAAATGAATACATATGGTGTTGGAACAAAAGATTGTGTCATGTGAATTTTGACAACATGATAAAAATAAGCAGAAGAAGAAACGTAAGAGGCCTACAGACGACGACAAAGCTAGAAAACATCATGTGCAAAAATTGTCAAAAAGGTAAAATGACAAAGTCTAGTTTCAAAAGTAAAACCCATACATCTGATGATATTCTAGAATTAGTCCATACTAATTTATGTGGACCTATGACGATAAAGAGCTATTATGGAGATAGATATTTTATTCTTTTTGTTGATGATTACTCTAGAATGATGACAGTTATGTTTCTAAAAGATAAATCTGAAGCATTTAAGATGTTTAAGTGGTATAAGGCTATGGTAGAAAAACAAAGTGGTAAGGATTTGAAATGTTTGAGATCAAATAGAGGAGGAGAATTTATATCAGATGAACTCACTAATTTCTGTAATGAGCATGGCATAAAAGACATGTTTCTGCACCAAGAACACCACAGCAAAATGGGATTGCTGAGAGAAGGAACAAATCAATAGTTGATTGTGCAAGAAAAATGATGATAGAGAAAAGCATCACCCAAATCTTCTGGAGGGAAGCTGTCTGCACTGCTGTTTATACACTAAACAGAGTACAATTGAAGAAGGACACAAAGAAGACACCTTATGAGCTATGGTATGGTAAAACACCCAATGTAAGTTACTTCAAGATCTTTGGTAGTCAATGTTATGTC
>MU224211.1:123794-150630 GCA_018584345.1 Thuja plicata
AAGATGTCTATGTTTGGAGAGATCAAGTTCTTTCTTGGTCTATAGATCATTCAACAAAGTGAAGGTATTTTCATTACACAGTCCAAATATATCAAAGAGGTCCTGAAAATATTCAAGATGGAAGATTTCAAACTAGTTGGAACAATGATAGCTATTGGATGTAAGTTAAAAAAGGATGACAAGACAACATAGGTAAATCAGACTTTGTACAGATCAATGATTGGAAAACTCATGTATGTTGTACACACTAGACAAGATATTGCACATGCAATAGTAATTGTTGCTAGATTTTCTGCTAACCCTAGGGAATCACATATGAATGCTATGAAAATAATCCTAAGATATCTCAAGAATACTAAGGAATTTGGCTTATGGTATAAAAGAGAAGGCAAATTTGAACTAAAAGTGTTTACCGACGCTGATTGGGATGGAAATCTTGATGATCGAAAGAGAACAACTAGAGGAGCATTCTTTATGGGTGATATACTTGTCACATGGATTAGCAAAAAGCAAGGTTGCATCTCTCAGTCTACTGCAGAAGTAGAATATGTTGTTGCTGCTGCAAATTTCTCAAATATTGCATGGATCAAACAGTTGCTGGAAGGTATGCATATGAAGATATTAGAACTAGTGACTGTCTATTGTGATAACACCATTGCAATAAACATTTCCAAGAATCCAGTCATGCATGCAAAGACTAAACACATTGCCATCAAGTATCATTACTTAAGAGAGAAAGTTCAAGAAAAAGAGGTGATACTTGAGTATGTGAAATCAAAAGAACAATTGGCCGATATCTTCACCAAGTCACTGCCCAAGGATACATTTGAGTACCTAAGAAAGAGACTAGGGGTCAAAATCTTCTCTACCAGTCAGTAAAAGAATGAAGGCTGCATCAGCTTATATATTATCAGAATATCATTCATGTTGATGCAAGAAAAAGGATGAACTTCAAAGTTACATCTATATACAAGAAGGTATATATCAGAACTGAGCACTAGCACATATTGTTTTATTGCTGATGGATAACGGAAATTCAAGGAATATATTATGGATGGAAGAAAATGATTATTTGACATTAATTTTAGATATATGTGAGATATTTGTTTGGCATTGTTGTCAAAGGGAGAGAAAGTATCCATATTATCACAGTCTTCAGAAAAAGAAGAAAGATTATCCATTATCAGATTACTCCAACAGGGAGAGATTATATCCAAAGGGAGAGTTACTGACAAGAGATAGAGACATCAAAGAAGGAGAACAATCAAAAGAGAGATATTGGAACAAGGAAAGGATGCAACACATTAGAACAAGAAAAACACAGAGAACTGCAAGAATCAAATCTAAGCTAATACAGAGCTTACTGGTGGTCAAACATTTTTATTGGTTATCAAAAAAAACTGTTTGGTAGTTTGATGAATCTCAACAATTGTATTTCATATTGTATTAGAAATAGTAGAGTGTGATAATATTGTATGTTTCCATCATTGCCAAAGGGAGAGATTGATGACATATAACTGATTAAATGTTTGATAATGTTAAGTTAAAGATAATGCAAGACATTAAATCAGTTAATAATTTGTATTGTCATTGATGTCAACATGATATCATTTGTACGGTCATGTATACAATGCCAAAGACTTCAGAGAATCAATAGAATAAAGATTATGCTTTCAAAAATGCATAAAATTCAAGTATTCACCAAGTGACAGATAACACCGACGGAGTGCACACCATCGGTAAAGGCAAAGAACAAAAGTCACAGTGATACCCGATGAGAAGAAGACAGTATTGCCTGACGAAGAAAAATCACAAGATGCCTGACAAGCTGAGAACAAAGTTGCCCGATGATTAAAATCCAATGACACCCGACGAATGGAGATCTCAAAGCTGACTGGAGTCACACTGACAAAACTGGAAGTTGTCATCGATGACTAACTGCAGAGTTGACCGACAAAATAGAGAGTTCAGAAAATGACAAAATATCTAGCTGGCAAGAGCTAAAGATAGACTTAACTGGTTGTTTTCATTGTTTTATTTGACCAGAGTTAAGTGATTGATTTAAAGAAGATTTGTATAGTTGGCATAATGATAACTACGAGATAAATCAGGAGTTATGCTTTAAAATAGATTGGCTGGATTATTTTTCACGCCAAGAATAAAGAATCAAGAATCAAGAATCAACAATCAAGAAATGGTGAATATCATGTCTATATAAGAGACAAGCTTAATTCATTTCCAAGAAACAATCATGGGAGGGAATAATAAGAGGATGCTGAAGAGAAACTGATGAAGGTTAACTTCATACAGTCCTGATCAATTAAGCTAAAGGAGAGCTAAAAAATTCTGCAGACACCAACGAATAGTGAAGCACAACATCACAAAGCAAAAATTGTGGAGCACAAAGAATTGAATTGATACATTGATCAGAGAGGTAATGTACTTAAATAGATCTGAAAAATCTGCAATTCAAGTTGCATTAGAAATAGGTCATTGTATTTCAGTTTAACCATTGAAGCATCAAGTCTCTTAATAGAGCAGGACTTAACAGTCTTTTGTATATTGAGGTACATCCCAAGGAGTGCCAAAAAGGTTGATTCATGAAAGTAGCACTAGATTTTCCTAAAGCCTATTGACAGTCGAAGAAGGAGGCTGATTCAAGGATGGTATCAAACTGAGTTTCCCGATACTAAGTGACAACCTCTATGTATAAAATCCTCTAACAAGGTCACACATAACAGTGTGTTTTTAACCTTTAACAGGGTTGGCTCCTAACAGGGCTCTCTTTAGAAGAGTGAAAATTTGGGATACTAGTCCCAGTGGTTTTTCCCTTAATAGGAATTCCATGTTAAAATCCTTGTGTTATGTGTGTATGGTTTATTAATTTAATGTTTTACATTTCACATATGCATTTCTGGATTTATCATTATACTCTGCATATTTACTGAGTGTCGGTAAATAAGTTTTACTACTTATCGGTAATCAAGGAGAATAAGGTCAGAAAAGGAAAACTGACAGACAGTTAATTATTATAAATTATTTCATGACATGCATCTTGTAAGGGACATAATAATCTGAGGTTTATTTGATTGGTGGTTAGAATAAAGAAAAGTTTTTGAAGCCATTAATTCACACCCCCCCTTCTTAGTTATTACTAACAAATTATTAGGGAAATTAACTTTGAAAAAACCTTAAAAAATCTTTGGTAGTAGATGCAACTTCTACGAATCCTCTTAGACATGTTAGGGTCTTTGGTTTTCACCAATTCCTTATGGATTTGATCCTCTCTTAATCAACACTTCCATCTTGGGAACTAAATTTTTGACCTAGGTAGAAAATTATCTCCAACACAAGTTTACATTTGGACATACTAGCAAATAATGATTGTTGTTTGAGTATTCTCAACACTTCATCTAGGTGACTTAGGTTATCTTCCCAAGTTTTCTTATAGATTAGAATGTCATCAAGGAATGATAAGATACATTTCATTAGTTGTTTTCTAAAAAGGTTGTTTATGCATAGTTAGATGGTAGCATGGGTGTTTGTTAGTCCAAAATATTAGACAAGTATTTGAAGTGTCCAAAATGACACCTAAAAACTATTTTGGGGTCATCCTCTTTCCTCACCCTAAATTGGTGGTATCCAAAGTGTAGGTCAGTTTTTGGAAAATATACTACTCCATGAAGTTCATCAATTAGTTTGTTGACCCTAGGGATGGGTTAGAAAATTTTTATTATCTTTTATTGACTTCCATATAGTCATTTCACAATTTCATGGTGCCTCTTTATTTTTTATTAGCATGTCATAGGAGACAAAAGGACTAGAGATAGGTTGGATATGACCCATTTCTAACAACTTTTTATGGATTTCTCAATGTATTTTTTACATTCTTCATGGATGAAAATAGGGTGTGGTGATAAGTGGTTTTGTCCCTTCTTCCAACTCTATAGTATTTTCAAAACATCATTTTGGTGGAAGTCCTGGAGTAATGTCACTAAAGGCCTTTTTATGTTTTTTTAAATATAGGATAGATATCCACATTAATATTTTTCCCTTGGTTAAAGGCTTTCCTAGTATCATACATTGGACAACACATTCTATTTGACACTACCTAAAATTTATTTTAATTTTTTTGGAAGACACTACCCTTGGTGTTCCATTAGATAAACTATTTAAGATTAATTCTTTTCCATCGTGTTCAAAAAAAGGCTCTATCTTTTGGAAAATTTACCAATATTTCCCAAATAAGTACAAAAATTTAATGCCTAACACTACTTAAATGTCTCCCATTCACCACATAAAATTATTCTTTGATTCAGTGTCTTCCCAAGGTGATGCTTAGATGTGGGATTCTTTTTGTGCATTGGGTGGTGAAACCATCAACCATGATCACCTTCAAACCTGCAAAATCTTCAGCTTTTAACTTCATCCTGGTCACTACTCCTTCATCTATAAAGTTATGGGTGGTCCACTATACACTATGATAGTTATCTTATGTCCTTTAAGTGCAATTCAAATTTGAAAGGGGTGGTATTTGGCTGTCCCCAAGAGAGATGCAAGTGTTACTTATTCATTGTATAGCCTTCTTATTTTCCTTTGAGTTTTGACCTCTTCGTCATTCATCTCTTCATTCGATAATTCTTCTATGTTGTGTTCTTTTCCTAGTACCGATTTCCCCTTACACTTAAAACATAATCCCTTGTTTTGGAATGTTTTCATATCTTCCCATATTGTGTGTGGTTGGGAATGGAATGAATTTTTTTGCTAATTTATTTTATAGGGAACTTGGTTATGTAATTTTGGGGGCATGTTCTTGATTTGAATCTTATCCTTTGTTGGTGTAATTTCCAATCTTAGGGCCTTTTGAATGACATATTGTAGGGTTACGGGGTCAAAAAAAATCACAAAACCACAAATCGACTTTGATAGTCCTTCAATATAGGTACATTAGTCTTTTCTCTATAATACCAAGTACCATGAAAAAGATTCTTTGGTAACATAGTCCTCCAGATATCCATGTTTTTTTATTGAGTTTACCTCTCAAGGTGTTTTTGGTCGAATTAGTACACAAGATTTTTTGTGAACTCATCACATGTGTTATTTTGGTGCCCTTTGGTAATCAACCCATTGTGCCCCCCCTCTAAGATAAATATGGTAAATTCAACATCTTCTTACATGAGACTAAGAATTAGATGTGTGTAATTTTTGGATCCATGAATAGGTGGTGAATTTACTTGATTCATCAAAATCAAGGAGAGTCAATTTGGTTGAATCCTTTATCTTGTAGGATTACTTCTTGTTCTAGCCTCACAATATTATCTAACTGAGATATTTCTTCTTATTTTAGGATCAATTCTTGTGTAAGCTTCCATACACTCATCTAAGTTATTTATTGGTGCATTGATCTCGTATTCCTCTTTTAGTGGTTCCTCTCGAGGTAAGAATTATGGCTTGTCCACCTTAGGTGTTGACCCTAGTGGAGATCTATTGTTATTTATATATTATTAGAGGTATAATCCCTCCCATTATTTGGTTGGATTTAAGAGAACGCTAATGGCGTTGCTCAATTTTTGAAGGGTTTGGAGGAGTGATTGAGTTGTCTTCTCATTTTTCTCTATGAAATTCATCAAGTCATTTCCTAGTTGTTCACACATTTTATTAATTTGATTAGAATGATTACATGTAGTTTATCTTCTTTCCCTTTCCAATGCCCTTTGAGCCCTTTGCCTTGGTTGCATAAA
The DNA here is from genome assembly GCA_018584345.1 of Thuja plicata. Taxonomy (NCBI): domain Eukaryota; kingdom Viridiplantae; phylum Streptophyta; class Pinopsida; order Cupressales; family Cupressaceae; genus Thuja; species Thuja plicata. The sequence continues at coordinate 129,536 of MU224211.1, forward strand.
ACATTTTTCATCCTGCAAGCTAGTTAAAATGATTCTCTAATACCAATTGTAATGTCCCTTTTGGGGATATCACTATATTTTGCCGTAAAATCACAATTCCAATTAAATAAGAAATACAATATAGTTAATATCATAAATTTTCCAATTCAAATGTCTTTAGCATGATAAATCCTAGTTTAAGTCATGTAATCATGTTAGTCAACATTTGAAATGTAATTCATAAGACCAATTATTTTCAAAGTGTTAGGGATTCAATAACATATAAATTCATATATAATCAATTGCATGACTAATTATTCAAGGCATATTCTTTTAGCAACCATATTAGGAATTTGCTAGAAAATTTGAAAACCAAAATCTCAAGGATAAATATCCTTGTATTGCAATATCATGACTGGATAATGTCCCCCTCCATCCCTTAGTCCACCTTGGAAGTGCTGCATCCTCCTCAATCAATCCCAAGAGCACTAATCAAACTCCCAGCCCATAAGTGCTCCATCTTGGGGTAGCATGCATGAGACTACATCCTCCAATTTCAAGAGCACACACAATCCCCCCTTCCCATGAGCACTCCATATTGGGTGGCATGTTTGATGGAATTTAGGTTAGGTCATCACCTCTCATGCACTTGAAATGTTGGTTGACCTTCTTTTCTTGTAACCATTCCTATCTAATTCCAAATAGATTAACTATATGAATATATATAATTATATTATTATTAATTATAAATATCAATAATCTTACTTAAATTGGAAAATAATACTTATTTTAGATAATAATGAAATTACATCAATTTACCCTATATATATATTCCAACAAAAACTAAATATTGCATGCATATCACATTTTCACAAATAACATACTAGTTTCAAGTTGCTAATATTGAACTAGATTAAGCTCTCTATTGGCTTCTTTTTATTTTAGATGCAATGACCCTCAAGTGAGGCTCCAAATCCTTTTTATATCTTTTGTTTAGGGAAAAATTTGCATCCTTTACATTGAAGAGACACCTCTTCCTTATGCAACTACTACCTTCTCACCAATAGCCAATGCATTTTCATCATAAAGACTACCCTTTTGTGTTTCCTTTGCTGGATACAAGGTAAGATTTAATAATTAATAAATTATGTGATCTAGAAGGGATATTCTTGTTGACCTTTTCTTGTTTTATATTTCTCTTATTATTTATTCTTGACTTCCTTTAAATTTGGGTCGATCCTATTCCTTCAGCCACCCAATTATTGTTATAAATAAGAATAAGCTATGATCAGTTCAAGGGTATGACACTAGGATTTTTAGGGGATTGTTTGAGTTAAATTTGTGTACTGATATTTCTATCTCTATAGACAACCAAAATAAATAAATATAACAAAACCTACGTGTGCTCTTATCCTATGTGTTTGAAGAATAAAAAAAGTTGTTAAATAAAGTATAATAATGCTAATGGTCGCAAATTTGGTCTACAAGGAAAACCATAGTTGTGAATGGATTTACAAATAAAGAAGTGATTTACAATAAATATATCTCCTAAAAAATTATGGACAAGTAATATCTAATGAAAATAGTGATATTTGAACAATATAGAGTAATATTACCACAAATATGAAGCTCTTCAATAAATTTGTATGATGTGCAAGTTGAATGTTCCTTTGAGAACCTTAAACTATTGAATGGAACATAAGAATGTAATAACCAATTACCTTCAATGGATATTGTGATAGTCCTTTAAGAGAGCTGAAAGGAAGAGCAAAAGAGCAAGATTCATTTGAATGAGAAAATATTGATTTTATGTTTTGTCAAATGGGAGAATATAGGGCATTATTTTCTTGGTTGGGTTTTATAACGGGTATTAAAAAATACAAATTTTGGGACACTAGTGTGTAATGAGAATGTTGGTGCATCACACTCACATCCTTAAAAAAATATTTGAAAATTTGTGTCCAAAACAAAGGTTGCAATGATATTATAGTCCAAAATATAGGGAAACGTTGGTTTATGAAAAAAGGCCAAGGTTCAAGCTTAAGTTGACCTAGAACATGCTACACGAGTGGACACTAAATACATTTTAAAACATAACATGAAATTGTGCGAGTTTGCAATTTTTTATGTTACATTTAACCTCCTCTTTAATGAGTTTATTATGCTAAGTGATAGGCTATGCTAAAGTATATAAATGGAATGCATAAAGTATACAAAATCTATAATAGTAAAGATAGTGTAGAGGACATAAAACATATCTAGGTGAAAGGATGATGTCCTCATACCAAGAACATACAAAGCCACAACATTAAGTACCACAATTCTGCAAAATCACACTGTTAAATAAAAAAAATACAAATATAATCTTATAAGACAAAGATATGTTAGTTGAAAATCAAAGTATTAAACATGACATTTTAAAAACAATGAAAGGAATGATAAGAGGAAAAAAATCAACTAGAAATAAATGAAGATGAATGTTTACTTCCTTGTGTTTCACAAGTATGGAAAGCATATCACACTAAAGACAATGGATCCAAGATCCACAAATATAAGATAAAATAAAATCCTAGTCTATATAGAAAACTTATAAAAAATTTAAGATAATTTTTTGTTGTACATATTTGGACATTTCAAGTACCTAAAGCAATTTGAGAGAAAAAATTTCACGTAGACAAGACTATTGACCACATAGACTAGATGAGCTGAGGTAACAAGTTTATCAAGGATTACATGTACAAGAGGTAAGTAGATTGTTAATTCAACATTTTTAGTGTTTAGAGGAGCCCATTCTTCCCAATAGTATCTAGCATTCGTATTAACATTCTTAAAGTACACATGAATCCAAATTTTGCACTAATACCTCCTGGATAATGTTAATATCCATGAAATGAATTAGCATCCTTCAAAATTTTTTAAAAATGTATATTTAGAAAAATATTACAATCTAGTATAGTAGAGAAATAATATTTTAGTCTATGACCCACTTTATATGTGCAACTACTCTAGAAAGGCAATGCTTCGATTGTTGAATTTTTTTATTGAGCCTCTTACATACGATGAGATCCACATGAGATCACACTAGTGTGTTGAGTTCAAAAGTACTTTAAAATGAAAGTGTGCTGATATAAAGCTGATATAAAATGAGATCCCAAGTGTTGATGCAATAGTACATCTCCACTAAGACCAAAAAGGACATCACTAAAGTCATGCTTGCATGATGGTAGTTGAAGATTCCTACAATGAAAGATATGGTGGGACAAAATGCCTTGAATATCTGATATATAATTTCAATGCTTGAACTTGAAAATGAATGTGTGTGTATGGGTAGCTTGTAATTGAGATGATATGCCAAAATGAGGGAGGTTATGTTGTGTCTGTGTTGGATGCACTATAGGATTGATAGGGGGGTGAATCAATCTAAACAACAATGCTAACTTTAAGCCAAATCACAAAATACTTTAATTTATCAATGAAAAATTTACTCAATGAACCTATGTAGTATATGCGTGTATGATTTTTGTACCTATTAAGAAGGACACGACACTGCAATAGATCATTGCATTAGTGAAAAAGAAGGATTAGTAAGCATAGCAATCACCAAAATCAATCTATTTCTTCCTATCTAGGAGGAGTATGAAAAATGACATAATAGCCCTCAGATTATGCATATTTCAGTGACATATACAACCTAAGAATGGAAGATTCAAATGAAACTATGAAGCTTAAATATGATCAAAATCACAAGAAGTACGCTTAAGAAACATGCATTATAGCTCTAGAAATAAAGATTATAACAATACAAGATATCAAAACTATGATGCAATATAGATCTACATGAAAATTAGTAGCATAACAATGCTTTTCAACTCTTCAAAATTAAGAGCGTTACAAAAATACATTAAAAAATTAAGGGCTTCAAAGTTAAGGGGCCATTTGAGCTTAAAATCCATCCTATTTATAGAAGAAATGGAGGAAGGGGAGAAGACTCTAGAAGGGATGCCATTAATGAGGGTGTAAGACTCATTAATGAGGAGTATGGAAGAGAATGTGTAAGAGCCATTAATGCTTCATTTATGAAAGCAATAATGAGGTATGGGTGAGGGTTTAAGAAGCATGGGTGAGGGTTTAAGGTCAAGCTTGATAAATTTGACTTAGAGGGAGCCAAGCTTGAGAAAGTTGACTTTCTCAAGTGAGTTGAATTCCTAATCACAGATTGAGGAATGTGACAAGCTTAAGGGTAGCTTAGGATTAGGATTAAGGCTTAAGACATGTGATTAAGGAGATAGAGATCGGAGGAGAGAGAATGAGTGGAGGGGGGATTAGCTAATTAGGGTTAATTAGCTAATTAAGAAGAATTAGCATGTGAGAAGGGGTTGGGATGAGTTTGAACTCAAGGTTGGGTATTTTAGATTGGTTAGGTTAGAGGGAATATTAATGAAATGAATTATTGTAATAACATATTCACTCAATAATAGGGATTATAATTAATTACCTAAGCATTTCATTGCTTTGTAATAATTAATTAAGACTATAGCCAAATTGAATCAATTTAGACTAGGGGATTGATTTTGCAAGTGATGAGGTATAATTAGGATTTCATTTAATTCCTTTTAAATTAATTACCTTAGCTAGGTATTGATTTGAATTGATTGGTTTGATTGGCTAAGGTGATTAATAAAAATTAGCGATTAAATCACTTAGGAGATTAAGTTTGATTTGAATGAATTATGCCAGCCGATTGAAGAGTTGTCTAGACCTAATTAGGGGTATGATCACACTTAAGGAAAATACGGTCTATGGTTAGAGCAGACCAAATCTCGGTGGTTAAATTTTCCCCTCTTTGAATTGATGTGCGAGTAGTGCATTAATTCAAAGAAATTTTTGAATGTTGACTTCAGAAATATTGCAAATTTTGCTCACGATCGAATGAAATGCCTGATGAGATTAGTCTCGTACTTGATCTAACTAAACTGATAGTATTGATTTTGAACTTGGTTATCATCCAAAAATCAATAAAAGATCTTAAAGATACCAATTTTGATCTTGGTTGCCCTCCAAAGATTGATAATACTGATTCCGAACTTGGTTGTCATTCAAAAGTTAGTATGAAGATGCCAGGAGCTTAGTAAGAATCTTTAAAATCAGGAAACACAAGATATCTAGCTTATGAGAACCAAAGATTTTTATCTAGCAGTCCTGACTTAGTCAAGTAAACTGTCATGCCCCTAGTTTTTTTGATAATGAAGTCATTTTTAATTCTATTTCGAGCAAGAATTTGATTGATGATAGTGTGATCATGCCCCCTCAGGAATGAAATCGAAGGAAAAATAAAATCCCTCTGTGGAAATGATGTATCACTTGTATGGAGCAGGTAGGTCAATGAAAGAGTGGATTAGAAGAAGTGAAGAAATGAAGGTGTGTTTTTGATAAAACCCATGTTGTACCAAGTTAATCACGTTGAAAAGGTGAGTTCAATTTTGTTCCCGATAGATCAAAGATTTTGGGAATCATTGATTATGTAATAAACTTGGATTTTGAATGAATCAAGAATAGAAATGATTTTGAGCTCAAGTCCTTATGTTGTTCTTTTAAAATGAATCATGCAATCTCTAAATGCATCTATATGCAGAATCTTAGGACTGTCATTGATTTGTATACATTATAGCATGTTATCATTATTGGGCACTTTTTGGAGCGGATACCAGCTGATAGTACAACAATCACTACTACCCACTGATATTATGAAATTATGAATACTATGTTTAATGGATGTAATGTCAGAAATAAACTTAGGCATCAAGGAATAGAAGCCAGAATGACAAGTTAGTTATCTCCTTTTATTATATCAGAATCTGTGTAAGGTAAGATATTGGACACACAATGACCTTGAAAATTCATATCCTTGGGTACATTATGTTTCGTATACCTTAGTGAGAATTTGAGTTAGAAAATAGACAAGGAAATTATTTCAACCTCACCGTAGTTTACACATAACAAAGATCGAGATATATGCGGCTATCCACTCATGTTGGAAGCTCTTACCATAAAAATCCATGTTAGATGAAATTTATAGTATCATTTGGAACAATCACCATACATAGAAAATCAAGAAAAAGTTATGGCCCCTGTCCTTGCGACTCTTTGTCTTTGCACAGATGTCATGGATTAACTCGGAAGACATAACAATTATCAATTGTGAATCAATCAAATAAAATTTATAGCTGCTTAGATGCCCCTAGTTAAAACATCACGGGTACATAAAAGAGTCATAATCAAACCAAGATCAAACTGTGTTTAGGTAGTATTGAGAAATGCTTTTGATTTATTTTTCAAGTGTAGTAGAGATTCATCAATCAAAAGTTGGAATTTAAGCAATATGTGTTCCATGTCTGTATGTTTTTCCTATTTGTAATCCAATGTAGGTCATAGGAACACCGTTCATGTTAGTGAAATGTTTGTGCCATCCTTGTTTCATGAAAGTGATAGTTTGGTGCAAGCATCGAGAAGCATTGTGTCACAAGACAAACCATCTTATGATGACCTAGCAGACGCAACCTAACATGCTAGCAAAAGATTCCCCCATGGTGGAATGACTTTTTCCCTAAGATAAGAATGCAGACAAATCCCAAGCAAGGATAGGATATTTGGGAGGAAATAAAGTCAACTCATAGCACAGATGTAATCATGAAGGTCTAGTATCAACAATGTATTGATAGATAGAGCACAGAATACAAGTGACGCCTGATTGCCAGGTTTTCACCACTTGGCAAAACTTATTTATTATTTTTTCTACCAAGATGCCTGTTTTTACCAGGTTGTCATCAAGGCACTTTTCTCTTTTTTAATTTTTTTGCTATTTTTTCTATTTTTGAATATTTTTGTAGTATCAAGGCACATGTTTGCCAGGTTTTCACCAAGGATACCTTTTCTTCAGAACTTTTTCCATTGTTTTTGGATTTCTTCAGGATCAATTTTATGATGTTTTTGGTATTTTCTGAGTTTTCTACTGTACAGGTTTTTCTAGCTAAACATTAAGTGTAGAATCGCTTTAAATGTAGAGTATTGATAGGATATGGAAGAATGTCTCCCTCAGGTGTAGCTAGTTGATAAGCTCTAGTCCCAAAAGCAGCAGTGATAACATAAGGTCCCAACTAGTTAGGTTCAAACTTTCCCTTCTGTTCTCTGTTAGGCTGGTTCTTAGGATTCTCCTTTAGGAAAAGATCCCCCACTTGAAATCATCATGGTTTGACCTTTTTATTTTATCCTTTGGACATTCATGCTTGGTACACTTTTAGGTGATCGAAGGCCTATTGTCTGCACTCATCAAGTAGGTCTAAAGAATTCACCCGATCAATGCAGTATTGCTCATTAGTTACAAGACCATGTAAAGATATCCGCAAAGATGGGACTTCAACCTCAATAGCTAGTACTACTTCAGCACCATAGACTAATACAAATGGCGTGGCTCCTGTTGGTGTTCTAATGCTTGTTCTGTAGGCCCATAATGTCAGATTTAGTTGTAAATTCCAGTCCATGCCAGACTTACTTATAGTTCGGTGTAGGATTTTGAGAATATTCTTATTAGATGCCTTAGCCTATCCATTACCTTGAGGATAATAGATTGAGGAGCAATGTTGAGTGATGTGGAACTGTTCACAAAGTTCATCAATGTCTTGATTTTTAAATTGGCCCCCATTGTCTGTTACAATTGATGAGGGTATCCCATATCTACAAATAATGTTGTTCAAAATGAACATAGCCACCTGTTTACCAGTGGCTTTGATTAGCGACACAACCTCGACCCACTTCATGAAATAATTAGTGGCCATAATGATGAACTTGTGTCCATTTGAAGAATTAGGATATATTTGTCCAACAAAGTCAAAGGCCCATTGCTAAAATGGCCAATGTGTTATAAAAGGTATAAGTTCTCTGGAAGGAGCATGGATGAGATTTCCATGTGTCTGGAATTTATGACATGTTTTGGAAAATTGAATAGCATCTTTTTCCATGGTAGGCCAGTAATAGCCTACTCTAAGCAATTTCTTTGCTAGTGAAAAACCGTTTGAATGTGATCCATATACACCTTCATGGACTTCTTTTAACGCTCGATCTGACTCTTTGAGTTCTAAACATCTAAGAAGCATACCATCAAGACCTCATCGATATAAGTTATTAGTTATGAGGACATAACGCGATGTTGTCCTAATTAAGGATCTCTTTTCATTTCTGGATAGATCATTGGGAATGGTTTGGTCAGTTAGGTAAGCAATTATTTTAGCATACCGAGATTGGTCTGAGGTGTTTAAAGCACAAATTACTTGGTATTGAGGGGTATCAAAGGTGGGGTAGGATATTTATTCCACCAAGAAGTCATAGTGTAATTGATGTTCCTCTAGTTGTAACATGGATGTCAATGTAGCCATAGCATCTGCAACTCTGTTCTCTGTCCTGGGTATCTGTTGGAATGTGATGAAGATAAAGTACTTCTTTAAGTTATCAACCATTCACTTGTAGGGAATCAAATTCTCATCTTTCATTTGATAATCATGATTGACTTGATTGATAATGAGCTGGGAGTCACCATACACGTGTAACTCTACAATCTTCCATTCCATGGAAAGTTTAAGAATGTTTACCAATGCTCCATATTCAGAAATGTTATTGGTGCATGGAAACCTCAATTTGTAGGACTTTGGTATCTTGTAGCCTTAAGGAGTTATGAATAGAACCCCTTCTCTAGAGCCTTGTTGCATGAAGGAGCCATCAAAGTACATCTTCCATGGGTGCTCAATGAGATGCATAATTGTTTCATCAAAGAACTCAATTATTAAAGGCTAGTCATCTTGAAGTGGTGAATCAGCCAATTTATCTGTGAGGACTTGTCCTTTAATAGCCCTCCTGTCTATATATTCAATGTCAAATTTTCTCAGAATGAGGACCCACTTTGCCAGATGTCCTATTAATGCTATTTTTCTTAGGAGGTAATTCGAAGGATCTATCTTTGCAATGAGCCTTACTATATGGGAGAGCATGTAATGTCTCAATTTTTGTGATGCAAAGACAACCGCTAAGCATGCTTTCTCAATAATGTTGTAATTGAGTTCATAGGAGACTAGTGTTCTACTGATGTAGCAGATTGCTCTTTCTTTCTTAGTTTCATCCTCTTGTGCTAGAAATACTCCTAGTGATGTGGCTATAGCTAAAATATATAGGAGTAATGGCTTTCCATGGATGGGCGCCATAAGAATAGGAGGAGTAGCTAGGAACTCTTTCAATTCTCTGAAGTTGGCTTCACAATGCTCATCCTATTTGAAAGTGACACCCTTATGTAGCAATTTGGTAAAGGGTTGTGCTTTATCTGCAAGTTATGACATGAATCTCCTGATTGACTGGAGTCTCCCTTGTAATGTCCTCATTTGACTAATATTGTGTGGAGGAGTCATCTCTAGTATAGATTTGAATTTTGTAGGGTCTACTTCAATTCCTTTTGCTGAGACAATAAATCCTAGGAGCTTTCCTGATTGGACCCCAAAGGAACATTTCTTTGGATTGAGCCTGAGTTGAAATTGCTTCAGACAATCCAATATTTTACTTAAGTCTTTAATATGAGTATTATGTTCTTTTGATTTAGCTAAGGTGTCATCCACATAATCTTCCATGTTTTTATGCATCATATCATGGAATATAGTAGTCATTGCTCTTTGATATGTAGCACTGACATTCTTTAACCCAAATGACATGACATTCCAGAAAAAGGTGCCCCATGTGCAAGTAAATGCAGTCTTCACTTGATCTTCAGGGGAAATTTTAATTTGATTGTAGCCTAGTGAGAAACCATCCATTAGTGAATACATTTGGTAGCCTATTGTGAGGTCTATGATCATATCAATATTAGGCAGTGGGAAGTCATCATTAGGATATGCCTTGTTTAAGTCTCTGAAGTTTGTAAAGATCCTGATAGATTTATCTAATTTAGATACTGGGACTACATTGGAGATCCATCCTGAGTAAGTGATGAACCTGATGAATCCAACTTTTAACAATTTCTCTAGCTCCGCTTTTACTAGAAATGCAACATGAGGATGCATCTTTCTTAGTTTCTATTTCACGGGTTTGATCACAAGAGCTATAGATAAGTGGTGCATTATTAATTCAGGATCTAGTCGAGGCATATCTATGTATGACCATGTAAAGTTGATCTTTTTCTCTTTTAGGAACTCGGTGAACTATGCCTTCTCCTCTTCTAAAAAAGATTGTGCTAGGTGAACAATTTGAGGAACTTCAGCTATACCCAAATTAACTGGTTGCGTTAGTTCTTTTAGAACTAAAGATATTTCTTGAAAGTGCTCTGGGAGGATATCAAGAATCTCATCCTTTGGTGCCTTTGAGAGGTTTTCACCATCAGATACATCTTTTTTTTTTACTATTTTAGAATCTGATACTGCCACAACGTGGTTTTCACCATCAGTTCTTTTCTTCTTTTTATTTTTCAATTTTTTAGTGAGAAACTTGATATCTTCCTGTGACATGTTCATGCTCTTTGCATTGGTGGAAGAAGGGTAAGGTTCACAAGCGTTTAGATAGCAAGAAAAGGTGTAGTCATTGGGAAAGTCGAGGATAGGAGTAGGATCTGTATTAGTCCAATCAATTAGGTCTGGGTTTATCAAAGACAAGGAATTAGACTCTGGGAAGGACAACATCACGTCAACATCAAGACTATTAACTGACATGACATGTTGTGTTAAGTTAATCTCTTCGATGTTTAGATCAATAAGAGTTAAATCATCATTAAAGGGTCATTGTTAGTACTATGCAGACCAAACTCTAGTGACTCGTCAGTTCAGTATTCTTCTTCTTCATCTCTTTGTAGGAGGAGGCTCCTAGCTTGTCGCCTCTAAATTTCTTCTAGACCTAAGAGAATACCAGTCTCTTCATTAATGATTGGGGTAAGGAATTCCTCCTCTGCTTTAGGAATATCAATACTATTAGGAGTGGTGTTAGAATGTTCTTTGTGCACTGATGGAGCTACGAACATGTGAATTACATCAATTTCAATGTCCTTCATGGAAATAAATAGCTCATCCCACTCATAATCATGGGAGTCTATTATTTCATCATTAGACCTATTTAAGAATTTAGAAATAGTTACTTGGTGTACCCTATTAGCCACCTGTAGATCAAAATGTGGTAAATCAAGGACATGTGAAATTGTGACTAGTTTCCCCCAGTTAGGATGTAAATCCTATTGTCAAGGTATATCTTCAGTAGCTATTGGGACCAATGGTACTGCTATATTGTCTTCTACTATTTCTTCTACCTCTTGAATAAGAGTTTGTGTGAACAAAGGCATGCGAAGGTCTTGTGGTACTTCAAAGCTTGGTACATAGCGCTCTCCTTGATATTTAGGATTCTCCATGCCAACATGTAATAATCTTTCATAGGACCATGGTTCTAGCTCTATTTCTTTTGTTTCATCACATCCTTTATCAGAAACTGGACTATCCCTTGAAGTAGGGTTTGTAGATTTATTGAAACCTAGCCCTGTTTTATCTTTAGTTTCCCTGAATTCCATTTTTACAGGTTCAATGAGTCCTTTTCCTTTGTTGCTTAAAGATCCTTTTCATTTATATCCCATTTGTTTGAGGAGATCATATCCTTTTTGATACTTCTTCAAGGATATTTCTACATGTTTTACCTCAGACTCCATCAGATCTCCCTTGTAAAGCTAGGCCAAGACTACCTGTTCTTCTGTGTTATCTAAAGAAGATGTGGATTCCTTAACCATGCCAATTTCTTTGTGGATTTTTGGCATTTGAAATGCAATAGGTGTGACTAATGAGGAAGGTTTTCCATAAGATCTTGGTGATACTAGAAGTTTTGTTAATTATGGTGTCATGTCCAGCTTGTATTCTCCCATACCTGTTTCTTCAAGTTAAGGTCTTTCCAAAAAATTTCATAACCATGCCCTTGGTAGTCTCAGGAGAAATCTCATCCATAGCCTCCTTGTTATGTGGGACCATACTACCTACCTTAATATTGTTGCAAGTATAATTAGCATCTGCAGCAATTTTCACTTCCACCCCATTATGTGGGAATTTGATACATTGGTGGAAGGTAGATGGTACAACTTGCATCTCGTGGATCCAAGGTCTCCCCAAAAGTATGTTGTAAGCTAGGGGTAGATCCAAAACTTGACATATGACATTCCTTTCAACTGACCTGACTCTGATGGGTAGAACAATAAGACCTTTAGAGGATCTTTCTTCCTCATCATAAGCTTTGATAGTGATTTTGCTTCTAGAGTCAATGGTCTGTTATGAAAGACCCAATTTCCTGATCAGATTAAGGGTACAAATATTCAATCCCGTGCATCCATCTATCAATATGCATCTAACACAGGATTTATGAATGAGGAATTCAATATGAAGGGGTTTATTATGTGGATAGGTCAATGATTTATTGCCTTCCTCTAAAAAAGAGAGGTAACATGGCGCTAAGATGTGATTAACCATCGCTTGGAATTTGTCTATATCAAGGTCCTTTGGCACATTTGTGGCATGTAAGGTTTGTTCAAGAATTCCCCTATGCACTGTGGAGATTTTAAGCAACTCAAAATGGAAATTTTAGCAGAGGTTCATTGCAATTGATCCACCAAGTCATACTTTGCTACAAGAAGAGTAATGGTTTGTTTTGCTGCTGGCTTGGGGATAGTGACAATGGGTACTTTGGAAGTTGTTGCTGGTTTTGATGAGGAATTGGGTCCTTTGATCATGACTTGTGCTTGACTTTGGGTCATGACATTAGATTGGGAAGATGCATTTTGAACACCCTTGATAGTGATCACATTAATTGATTCAATTTTAATGTCTAGCATATTAATCACATTATCATTTTTAGAGTAGGCGTAGTTCACTTCATTTCATTTTCCTTTGGATGCTTCCCCTTTCTCATAATTAGGGAATGGCTTGTTAAATGTTGTATGATCTTTGTTAGTGGGGTGTCCTTCCACCTTGATCTTGCCTCCTTAAATAAGGTCTTGGATAACATGTTTAAGTTTAAGACAGTTGTTAGTCTTGTGTCCTTTGTTTTTGTGAAAGACACAGCAAGAATTTTCATCCCACCACCTTGGTTTGACTTCCAGCTCCCATGGTTTGGAATCTGGGATTGTGAGAACTTTGTTGTCTAATAGTGTCTTCAAAATAGTTTCAAGAGGCTCTCCCAAAGGAGTGAATGTTCTTTGAGGCTTGGAGGTCCACGACTGACCCTTGCTATTATCATTGTTTGCTTTGGGTATGGGGGTCGTTACCTTGTCATCTTTGCTAGCTTGCATGTTGTTAGTCAGATTGAACACCTCATATTTAGGATTAATATTGGATGCATCTACTACTCCATCGTTAACAACATTTTTGTTTTTCTTCCACCATTTAGGATTTTTGTTGGAGCTGGTAGATTTTTTTTCAATTTGAAGAGTGATTTCTCCCTTTTTAACCATGAATTCTTCAATACAGATGGTGTTCTTGATCATTCTATCAAGGCTAGGGGAATATTGCATTAGCAATGCGTAGTTCAACTCAGGTACTAAGCTATTAACAAAGATTTACATTTTCTCAGATTCGGGAATAGCTCTTGAATACCGTGCAAATATTTTCCTCCACCTTTGTAGAAAGTGTGTAAAGGATTTTATAGTCTTTTATTTAGTGTTGCACAGGTCTATCATAGTTACATTATGCTGTATGTTATAGGAGTAATGTTGGATAAACCCTTGAATTAACTCAAAATTTTTAACCTTAGGTGTGAGCTTTGAGAAACACTCCATGGCATTACCTCCTAGGCTTCCTGGAAAGAGCCTTCGAAGGAATTATATTTTTCCATTAGTATACTTAGAGAAAGACATGACCTGCACCATCGGTTTACTCTACATCGACAGATAGGGCACAACACTATCCAACACCAAGGTTACCTGACAAACACTATCAAGTGTTATCCAATGACAAAAAGGTAAAAGAAACCTGATGAGTAACAACAATGCTACCCGATGGAACATCAAAGAGAGGAACTTGACAGATACAGGGAACCTGACGAATAGTTTAGTCAAGGAACACTAACAGACTTCAAGTTCAAACCGAGAACCAAGAACCGACAGTCAGTTACATCCCGCAAAAAGTGGATCTGACTTTCCACGTCAGATAAATCACTGAAGTTGTATTTATATTTTCTTGATTTTCTTTTAAATCCATTATGTGCGGAGGAAGCAATGTATTTATTATTGTTTTAATTAGTTTTACTGTTTTAAAACATGAAAAATAAAGATCAAGGTCAAGCTGTAAACCTTGGATCTAAGAGTTAACATTGTAATGCATGAATTCCAAGATAGGTCAAATACTTGTATAAATAGGTGCTCAATCCATTGAGAATTGTTTTTGATCAATGAAGATAGTAGCCATGGAGAGCAACTAGAGACCAGATAGAGAATTCATGTAGAAGGACACAAAAAAAATCAAATCAGTTTTCAAGAACAAAATAGAGGCTACCGACGAGTAGAGAAAAGGTATTCATCAATCACTTAAGGTGATATTATTACTGTAAGAGCTTTAATGGATCTGTAAATCAGCAATAGTAGATTGCATATAGTCAGGTCAACATTTGTACTCATTCTAACAAGTCTAGTACACTAATGAAATCCTTTCAAGAAAGGTGGGCTTAATCATCTTATTGTAAAATCTTATAACTGAGTGCACACTTAAATCAGTGTTGCTAAAGCTCTTAACAGGTCTCCACCTTAATACTCCTAACATGGTAGATCATTAGAAGTGATCAAATTGTAAGCCTTAACCAGCTCCCTTCGATTCTGCAGATAGTAAAGTTTTGTGGGTGCTATCCCCACTATAGTTTTTACTTCCTAACAGGAGTTTTCTGTGATACCATACCTTGTGTTATGTGTTTATCATTTTCATGAATGTTTCTATGACTATTGAAAACCATTAAAGATTGTGAACAAACAATACATGCATAAGAAAGAATAAAAATAATGGTTGGTAATATATAATTAAATGATTACTAATGATGAATAAAGAAAGGTGTTAAAAGTTTTAGAGGTATTGATTCACCCCTCCCCTCTCAGTACTACTTCCTATTAATTCCAACAATTGATATCAGAGCTTAGTCTCTTCTTGGAAAGATTAAAGGCTTAAGAGAAAAGATTATACAATGGAGAAGTAAAAACATGATAAGAATATTGAGAACAAAAATCTTGACATACAGATGTTCTATGAACAGTATAAAGAAGCTAGAATCAAGATGAGAGAGCTACTGGATGAGAGAAAATGTATGGCTACCTGGAACAATGAAAAAGACTATCAAGAAGAAGGAGAGATTCTAGATATCTTTGAATCTTTAGGATCAAATGCAAGTAATACATCAGAAGAGAACATCACTAATCTAAAGGAGATCAATCAATATTTGACAGAACAAATAAAGATGCTGTAAATTAGTCAAGAGAGCTAGATGGTAAGAATGATTGATGTGATGAGTTCTGCTAGACAAGCTGAAATAGAAAGGACACTTGCTATTGATGATAGAAGGAAGATTATAGAGAAACTACAATAAAAGGAAATGGAAATTCAAAGACATGATGAGCATCACCATGATCTCACAAATCAGATTATCCTTATGAGCCAAGAAGAAAACATAATAAATGTGGAACTCATTGAAAGAATACAGATTATCGGTAAACTAAGAGAAGAAAATGAAAAGCTAAAGCATGAGGTTAGAATTCAAAAACAACATAATGAGATTATCAGAAAGGCTGAATAAAGCAATAAAAGAATGGATGAATTCCTTGAAGGACAACAAAGAGTCAACAACAAAAATGATATAGGCTTTACCGAAAATGGAAAATCATCAAACCCAAAGAATGTCTATGAAAATCCAATACCAAGAAAGCTGACATGCAAGCACGGTGGAAAGAAAGGGCACACATCAAATGCATACAAAGGTAAAATGAAAGGTATTCCTAAATCTACACCTACATATTCATTCATAGGTTTCTGTTATAAATGTAACAAGAAAGGACACAAGGCTTATGAATGCAAGAGCAAGATAAAACAGCCAAAGAAGGAAACCTACATGGACAAATACTATCCTACATGAAAGATGAATGGGCATACATCTGAAGAATGCTAGAAAAAGAAAAATCAAGCATGGAAGCCTAAAGGACAAAAGGCTCCTTATCAACCAAAGAGAATCGACAATCAATATACATGGGATTACAATACATGGACAAACTGTGCAGCATGTGGTAGATATGGTCACATTGCTGCAAACTACATGAGAGCATGGACCAAAATGTCTAGAGACTGGTCAAACCCTAGAATGGCATGCTTAAATTGTCATAAAGTTAGTCATCTAAAGAAATATTGCAAGGACCGATTGACATAAAAAATAACATATCCCAATGGAAACACCATTGAAGATATCCGGAGGGCAAGAGACAAAATGTGGATAAAAGATTCAAGCAATGATGAAGTTGGACCAAGCAATGCAAATGGTGACACCCTATCTAATGTATCTAGTGACACCACCAACCCCACTTGAGCTGAACAAGTAAGTATGGAACTGCACTATATCAAGTTATATTTTGCATCGGTTCCATTATACAAATTGATAGATAGTCAAAATCTGCATGAACTAAAGATGCATATTACTTTACTTGTTACAAATATAAGATTGAAAAATCGTTGGTAAACACTTACCAAAAATAATCAGTGAACATAGTATTGAGTTGTTTACACTTATTGGAGATTGTTGGTCAACTAGTAAAAAATACTAAATTGCCAATGTAACCTAACGCCCATCAATAAGAAAGCAAAGTTTAGAAGTTGTCATGACAGAATACTAATATCTGTCGGTAAAAGAAAAATGGTTAACAACTGCCCAAAACATCATGTCTTCACCGATGATGATTTGAAATGTCCTCCTGATGAAACCTGTCTTCATGTCCCGATGATTCATTGAGCATTTATTGCAAAGACTTAGGTCAAAAAGTCTATAAATAGTCGACGAGACAACTTCAATTTTCACCCGCGATTTGAAGAGAAAGCAAAGAGAAAACCAAGCGATTAAAGAACATAAGGCAGAAGCAACTACAGATTGATTCAACACACAATAAGTAGATCTTTCATCACTATTATGAATTAAAGTAAGTACAAAAGGCACTGAAAGATCTCTATCATTGTTTTATCAAGAAAGCCCTAATTTTGAGAATACCTAAAAAAACTTGAAATACAATTGCAACCACCTCAAGAACCGCTAAGATGAAGAATGATAAGAGGAATATGGTGAAACTGATCAAGAATAGTACATGTGTAGAGATGAAGTATAAAATCTACCTAGAAATTGCATTGAAACCCAATGAAACTGGCGCATTTTCAAAAATTCCACCTAGGGTTTTTCTCATAGAAGATGTTAGGTCTTATATTCACTGCAAGATTGCAGAGATAGGTGACCTTGAAATGGATGAAGATTTTAAGAAGCTGTGTGATGCCAATAGAAATTTAAAGGAAGAGCATAAACACTTGGAGGTCAAAGGGTTAACTAATGCCCTACATTTCCTGAGGGAATTCAAAACAGAATGGATAAGGTTAGTCTTGAGAAGAATGCATGACAACAAGCTATGGCTAGACCAACCCAAGCAAATAACCAAGGATGTTCTTCACGCTATCACTAGTTATCTGATAAATGACAATCCCAGGGCACACAAGCATCCATCCATGAAAGAAGTTGAAAAACTCACCAATGCAGAAGGAGACAACAGAGTTCTCAAAGTGAACATAATCACCGATAAAGAGCTAAAATTTAGTGCATCTAAAATCTTTCAAGCTAGCAGACTAAACAACATTTTTGCAATAGCAGTAAGCACAACTTACAAAATGGTAACAAAAGGAATTCAAATGGATGTGTGAGATCCTATTAAAACAACTTGATGAGAACATGATCAAAATCAGGTCTGCAAAGACCAACACATGTAAGTTTGGATCACTTATCATGTGTATCTTTTTCTATTTTCAAGAATACTTTCCTTTAGTAGGAAAATTTGTATGGGACACTACCAAACCAGTAACCCAATAGATTAGTGAACTGATTAAGTCACTAGGAGACAATTTTGAGTCTATGATGTTTGCATACTTCCTTGAGTTCAAGGAAAAGATGATGGAAAGAACTAGGATTCCTGAACAACTAGTTGAAAAACATAAAGATGAGATATGTTTTATGGTAGACATAGATTACACCCATATCAAACCGTTTGTACCAAGAATAGCTTGGTTAGCACCATTAGACTATGAGGTCAATATTGATCATGCTACAAGTGCAATTGAGGCATTAATTAATGAGCCCATTGATAAGAAAAAACCAAGGTTTGGGACATATGAAGAGGAAAAATCTAAGATAAAACAAGGCCTAGAAGTCAAGAAGACTATAAATAAAAAGGATAAAATGATTAAGAATCTCAAAAAGATTCTATCGGTTACAGGGGAAGAAAAAGATCAACAAGAGGAAACTGATGAACAGGGCACCATCGGTGAAGAACAAGAAGAAAAGAAATCAGATATAGAGGCGACTGAATCTGATACACCTCCATCTACACCTCCTGCAAAGAAGCAAAGGACAAGGAGTCAAACTGCTGCAACCGATACCACATCACTTAAGAAAGGTCAAGTAAGGACCTACATGAGGAAGCAGCCAGCTAAAAGAACTAGACAAAAAACTGTCAAAACCACACCACCAAAGAAGAGGAAAAGGTTGGTTAGGATAAAGGCTGACTTAGATGACACTAAAGATGATGAGCCTAATGTAGTGAAGAAGAACTTTAGAAATCAAACAGTTGATGAAGCTGCCATATTCATTGCTACACATGGTACAATGACTGATAAGAATATCAGATAATGGGATACTCTAAACCTAGAGGATTAGAATAAAATACAAGAGGCAGTCATAAAGTCAATGATCAAGAACAAGTATGTGCCTGTAGAATTTGTAAATCAAATACCTAATGAGCTAGGTAAAAGGGTATACCAATAATGGTCATATGCCCTGCAAACAGAGAGAGAAGCAAGAGAAAGGGTACTTGTGAGACTGATGCCTCCTGAATCCAGAGTTGAAGAAATAAAAGAAGTACTAAAGAAACACTCAAGTAAATTTGTAGCTAAAATAAGAGCATACAAAGTACTAGAGAACAAGTTTATCAAACTGGATTCAATGATAGAAACTGAATGGAGACAACTCTTGGATCTACCGATAGAGTCAACAAGTAGTGAGAAACAATTAATTCTCACCAACACACCTCACAGAGAGGAGGAGACAGAAAATACAAGTCCTCAACATATTTCTCTGGATAATACTGAAAGTGATAATGAGCCTATAAATGTAGAGACAGTCATGGATGATATCATCCAAGACATCACTAATTATGACTCAGACAAAGATCTACAGAAGAAAGATGATGTCATATTTATAACACTCAAGGATCAACAAAGCCATCAAGAATTGCAGACATCAGATGGTAAAATAGTTGACATTGTTGATGAACAAGTGTAGGACACTTCAATCATGCACTCAAAAGTACAAGACCCTGCAGAAGATACACAAAAAGATGAGGATGTCACTGCTGACAAGGCTCAAACCGATGAGCATGACACCACTATTGAAAAATCCCAAGCTACAACTCAAAGTAACATGCCTGTCTTAATGAAGGAAATAAACATACTAGAGGGCAATGATGGATCTAATAAAAAGGAAACAAGCACACTCGAGGACAAGGGTGATGGAGAAGCTAAAGAAACCACTGACACAACTACAGAACAAGCTACAACCAATGATCAAAAAGATACTTCTACTGATGAGAATAGGAAATAAAATCAAAAGGAAATAGGGGACAAACCAACAGAGAAAGGTGAAGAAGGAAAGAAGGATGAATTAGAGAAGAAATCAGAAGCACATTCTGCAGGAACACCCAAAGTTAATGAAGAGACATCTTCACATAATCAATAGGTGCCACCTAAGTAGAAGACACAAGATGCATCCTGTACAAATCCTTCACTAAGTAATTTAGAGAGAACAAATGAACTAGCTATGGTAGTTCATACATCTGCATCCCCTCACATCTCAAAGAAGAAGAAAGGAAAGAATAAGAATCCAGTAACTCTAGATGAAATCATTGAGATTCCACTCTGTGATCCAAGAACATTGGATCCAACTACATTGAAAAAATATGCTAAGCTCTGTGGAAGAAAATCTATTCAAGACAAACTGAAGAGAGCAGCAAAAGAGGCCAAGGTACTAGAAGTAGCAAGAAATATACTTCAACAGATTGTACCTGACATAGATATTGATAAAAAATATCTGATGCTTGATCAACTGGTCATACTCACAGATGCAATAACATCTTAGAATATTGATGCTGAGAAGGTTATGGAAGAGAGACTTGAACAAAAGTATGAGTTCAATCTAGCTGAGAAAATAAGCCAGGAAGTGGCACTAGAAAAGGTCAAGCTATCTGAATTGGTAAGTACAATTGATCTAATTATATCATAAGTTGTTACCTTATTAAATAAATTGTGCACTTTAGATGAACTCACTCAAGAGTATACCGACAAGATAGAAAAAATAGATGCTGATATTAAGTCCAGTGCACAGAGTCTCACCAACACAGAAGAAGCACTTAAATTGCCCAATGAAAAAATCATATAGGCTAGGAAACAGAGATAGGACATACAGTTTGCAGAGATGAAGTACAAAGATGAGGTAAATGAGCTCCAAGTTAAGCTCTTATAGAAACTTACACTCCTGCAACAACATATGACACAGGAAAATACTCTAATTACCACTCCAGAAATGTTTTTCCTTGACAACATTTATGATATGCACGCAAGGCTAGAGCTACAACACATGGCACTAGAACAGCTGAAAGAACAATGGGAGAAACTTATTGAAGATATCAAAACAACCCATTCTAACATATTTGACACATTGTAAGTTGCACATTTTTGTCACAATTTTGGCATATTATAAGTTGTACATTTTTGTCATCAGTATCAAAGAAAGGGGGAATTTGA
>MU224211.1:150680-167789 GCA_018584345.1 Thuja plicata
GGCATATTATAAGTTGTACATTTTTGTCATCAGTATCAAAGAAAGGGGGAATTTGATATGTTCACTCACCTCAGTCAAAAGGAGGAAATCATATGTATAGTAAAAGAAAGGGGAAATAATGTACATACATAGAATGAGTAGTATACATGTACATATACATATACTATACCAGTGCACATAGTTAGGGGGAGTCATATTATGACAAGGATATAAACATGGTGTATACATACTAAAACACTTTAGTATTATGCACATATCAATTTTTGATACTAATGTCAAAGGGGGAGATTGAAAGCATTATATTTTTCCATTAGTATACTTAGAGAAAAACATGATCTGCACCATCGGTTTAACCTACACTAACAGACAGGGCACAACACTATCCGATGCCAATGTTACCCGACAAACACTATCAACTGTTATCCAATGACAAAAAGGTAAAATAAACCTGACAAGTAACAACAGTGCTACCTAAAGGAACAACAAAGAGAGGAACCCAATAGATATAGGGAACCCGATGAATATTTTAGTCAAGGAACATTGACAGACTTCAAGTTCAAACTGACAACCAAGAATCGACAGTCAGTTACATCCCGCAAAAAGTGGATCTGACTTTCCACATCAGATAAATCACTGAAGTTGTATTTATAGATTCTTGATTTGCTTTTAAATCCATTAAGTGCGGAGGAAGAAATGTATTTATTATTGTTTTAATTAGTTTTACTATTTTAAAACTTGCAAACTAAAGATCAAGGTCAAGTTGTAAACCTTAGATCTAAGAGTTAACATTGTAATGCGTGAATTCCAAGATAGGTCAAATACTTGTATAAATAGGTTCTCAATCCATTGAGAATAGTTGTTGATCAATGAAGATAGTATCCATGGAGAGAAACTAGAGACCAGACAGAGAATTCATGCAGAAGGACACAAACAGAATCAAATCAGTTTTCAAGAACATAACAGAGGCTACCGACGAGCAGAGAAAAGTTATTCATCAATCAATTAAGGTGATATTATTACTGTAAGAGATTTAATGAATATGTAAATTATCAATAGTAGATTGCATATAATCAGGTCAACATTTGTACACATTCTAGCAAGTGTAGTACACTAATGAAATCCTTTCAAGAAAGGTGGGCTTAACCGACCTATTGTAAAATCTCATAACTGAGTGCACACTTAAATCAGTGTTGCTAAAGCTCTTAATAGGTCTCCACATTAATACTCCTAATAGGGTAGATCATTAGAAGTGATCAAATTGTAAGCCTTAACTGGCTCCCTTCCATTCTACAGATAGTGAAGTTTTGTGGGTGCCATCCCCACCGCAGTTTTTGCTTCCTAACATGATTTTTCTACGATACCATATCTTGTGTTATGTGTTTATAATTTTCATGAATGTTTCTATGACTGTTGAAAACCATTAAAGATTGTGAACAAACAATACATGCATAAGAAAGAATAATAGTAATGATTGGTAATACAGAATTAAATGATTACTAATGATGAATAAAGAAAGGTGTTAAAAGTTTTAGAGGTACTGATTCACCCCTCCCCTCTCAGTACTACTTCCAATTAATTCCAAAAATCTCATGAGATATGTAGGTTCATGCATGTATTCTATGCTCAGAGCACAAAATTATCTCACGTGGTCATGTGGGTTAGTCTCTTCCGTATATTTGTCATATTTCGGTCTTTCCATATTGGGAGGAAATGGGACCATAATAATACTCTTGTTGAAAGGAAATGGACAAATGGAGTCCAAAGAGTATTTCATATTGGGTTTAGCCTTCTCCTTTTTGACAGTTGCAAGCTCTATTTGCATCAAGGTGAGTTGTTTAGTGAGAATAGATATAGGATTTGACACCTCCTTTTCTTTTAGTTTCTCAACATCATAATCCTTAGGTAACTTTACGCCAGTGGATGCTAGATGGAGAAAGTATTTCTCTTTATCTTCGCCAATCATCTTTTCCATTATCTTGTGGAAATTATTGCTCTGTTTGATTTTATTGTATTATTCTTTAGTGATGTCTTTCTCACTGCTTGATTCAAACAAAGGATGGTCAAAGTGTGGTTCTTCTTCCTCATCACTATCTTCGTGCTTTTGGTTTTATCATTGTCATAGTCTTCAAAAGCCTTACTCCATTCGTGAGTGGCTCTTTTCATTTCTAGAGAGTCTAAATCAAACAGGGAATCACGAGATGTTTCTCCTCGTTGAAAGTGTAATGATCTTGGAGGTGCTTTCAATTCTTTAGAAGTGTACTCATTGCATCTTGTGCTAACCATGTATTTGTATCTCAACTTTGTCAAAGTCTCCCAATAGTGTCAAGTAGAGTCTCAAATCGTTCAAGTGAGTGTGTATAGGTAGAAGTGTTGTTTGTGTTTTGGTGGAAGTAAATGATTCCAGCGTCAAAGGGTTAGAATGCCTTGATAGTGAGCTGGGAATCAAGTTGTTTTGAAAAGTGAACAGAACACACGTATTGAGATAGATTGGAAGAGTCTGACAGGACATGCAAGGTAGACATTTGAAAAAAAGTTTTTGATATAGCCACAGTGAGACTAGAAAAAGCAACAGGAACAAACTAAAGAGTCATAAGGGGATCTGAATAGACTATCCTTCCTGTGAGAGGCAACTATGTAAGTGCCCACTATCAAATTTTGTCAATTTTGTTTTGAAGTTTGTTTGATCGAAGATGGGGTTTTGAGATTTTCCAGTGAGTGAAAAACACATGTAGACCAAGGATTGAATTTTGTTGCTTGTTTGAAGGTGTTATCTCTTTAATGATTTTCAGTCACATCAAGCATTGTTGCATTGTTAAAGGGTGAATAGACACATCCTTATGCCCTATTTTCTAAGTAGAGGATGAAAATCATTGCTCATTGACTTAGGTTCAAATGCTAATCAGAATACAACCATCACCAAGCACACAATGGCTCTAGTCATGATGTTGTATTATTTGACTCCAAATGCAAGTGAGGGCATGATATGACAAGTGTCTTGGGGAAATTACTTTTTTCCTTGCATAAGGATTATCACCCTTTCGGGGATGAATCAGGTAGTTTGTCTACAAAGTTCATTATTTTATGATGGGGCAATCTGTTCAAAACTATCTCCCATAGAATTGCACAAGGCAAAATTGAGGTGTATAGACCTATGAGTACCTAAATATGTGTAGTCTCGCAAGCAAGATTCAAGCGGCTCCACTCTACACATACCCAAGCATGTTCAAGGAATGATTTCAAATTTCCAAGAACAAAACCGATTCCATCTTCTGAGGCTTTGGCCTACGAGGAAGCAATTATTTATAGTGAGTTGGAAGGGTTGGCGTAAAACCTATCCTCACTTGGGTCATTCTCGAGAGATTTTTTCCTCAACTGGTAGGCTCTCTACTATTAAATAAGCATACAAGGGATTGGCGAACTTAGGATTTCTAGATTTTTGATTCTTCAAAATAAGAAGAGCATACTCTCCTAGTCCATGCCATTTTCTTCCAAAACACGTGAATCAATGTTCATTTCCTCAAGCTATGTTGAGCTTGATTTAGATATTCCTAGATTATGAAAACATTGCATGCGAAAGAAAAGTTTGACTGTTCAGTTACTATCCCAAAATTAGACAATGAGGTTTGCTTGTTCAATTAACCGCAATGTTAAATGATTTGTGTTGCCCAATTTCTGATCCAAAGAGATTTATACGATGTAAATTGTTCAATTATCCCACAAGATTAGTGTTTTGCTTGTTCAATTACTAACTCCAAAATGAATTAAACGATTGAACTTGTTCATTGAGCCACAAAATTTTAATGCTTTGATTTTTCAGTTACTATCCCAAAATTAGACGATTTGTTTGCTTTGTTCAATTACTCTAAATTCCTTTCAAATCATAAATTGACTTGTGAGTTTTTGATTTTCCTTAAAAAGGAAAAGAGCATATTCCTCTGGTCAATTTAGTATAATATTGGAAAATGTCTTTAGTTTTGAAAGCGTAAATAAATAAAAAAAGAATAGAAGTCAAGATGAGGGATTGGCAATTTGTAAAACCACAAGTTAGTATCCTTTTTTTCCGCTCTCTTAGCTCTGACAGCAATCTGCAAACACAAGTTAGGCTGGTAAAAATAGGATCACAATCACCAAAACAACCAAGTTAGCAAGTTAGAAATCAAATTTGTCAATGACAAAACTCTATATTTTTTCCCTCTGGACCCCAGACGATAATTCAGAGACCCAAAATGATAATCACCGAAAACAATAAAATTTTAACAATAAACAATAATATTTACCACAAACGATAAGCCTTTTACGTGAAATGATAACACGTACCAAAAATGAAAAAAAGTTTATCAAAAATGATTTTAAGGTCAAATTTTACCTTCCAGAAATGCAGCGACGGACAATATTAAAAATCCCAAAAATAATAGAATATATACCGCAGATGATGGATTGCTCCTGAAAATGATAAAATATATATCGTAGATGATGGATTGCTCCCAGAAATGATAAACTACCTGTAAATTTTGAAAATGTCAAGGGAAAAGAGCAAAATTTTATGAAATTTTGAGAAATCTTGCCCCACGGTGGGCGCCAGAGATGTGTGTGTGATTTTTGTACCTGTTAAGAAGGACACGACACTTCAATAGATCATTGCATTAGTGAAAACAAAGGATTAGTAAGCAAAGAAATCACCCAAATTGATCTATTGCTTCCTATCTAGGATGAGTATGAAAAATGATATAATAGCCCTTAGATTATGCATATTTCAGTGACATATACAACCTAAGAATGGAAGATTCAAATGAAACTATGAAGCTTAAATATGATCAAAATAACAAGAAGTATGGTTAAGAAACATGCATTCTAGCTCTAGAAATGAAGATTATAAAAATACAAGATATCAAAACTATGATGCTATATAGATCTACATGAAAAATAGTAGCATAACAATGCTTTTCAACTCTTCAAAATTAAGAGCATTACAACAATACATTCAAAAATTAAGGGCTTCAAAGTCAAGGGGCCATTTGAGCTCAAAATCCATCCCATTTATAGAAGAAATGGAGGAAGAGGAGAAGACTCTAGAAGGGATGCCATTAATGAGGGTGTAAGACTCATTAATGAGGAGTGTGGAAGAGAATGTGTTAGAGCCATTAATGATTCATTTAGGAAAGCATTAGTGAGGTATGGGTGAGGGTTTAAGAAGCATGGGTGCGGATTTAAGGTCAAGCTTGATAAATTTGACTTAGAGGGAGCCAAGCTTGAGAAAGTTGACTTTCTCAAGTGAGTTAAATTCCTAATCATAGATTTAGGAATGTGACAAGCTTAAGGGTAGCTTAGGATTAGGATTATGGCTTAAGACATGTGATTAAGGAGATAGAGATGGGAGGGGAGAGAATAAGTGGAGGGGGGATTATCTAATTAGGGTTAATTAGCTAATTAAGAAGAATTAACATGTGAGAAGGGGTTGGGATGAGTTTGAACTCATGGTTGGGTATTTGAGATTGGTTAGGTTAGAGGGAATATTAATGAAATGAATTGTTGTAATAACATATTCATTCAATAATAGGGATTCTAATTAATTACCTAAGCATTTGATTGCTTTGTAATAATTAATTAAGACTATAGCCAAATTGAATCAATTTAGGCTAGGGGATTGACTTTACAAGTGATTGAGGGATTATAATTAATTACCTAAGCATTTGAATGCTTTGTAATAATTAATTAAGACTATAGCCAAATTGAATCAATTTAGGCTAGGGGATTGATTTTGCAAGTGATGAGGTATAATTAGGATTTCATTTAATTCCTTTTAAATTAATTACCTTAGCCAAGTATTGATTTGAATTGATTGGTTTGATTGGCTAAGGTGATTAATAAAAATTAGTGATTAAATCACTTAGGAGATTAAGTTTGATTTGAATGAATTATGTCAGCAGATTGAAGAGTTGTCTAGACCTAATTGGGGGTATGATCACACTTAGGGAAAATAGGGTCTATGGTCAGAGCAAACCAAATCTAGGTTGTTACAGTATAAATTAGTAATGACACAAGAACATTGAATTTACGTGGAAACCCCAAGGATGAGAAAATCCATGGTGAGAATCTAACTTTATTATATGGTTAGTTTGAATTACAATGACCGGGTTAACATCACTTGATAGATTTGCACAACTAAGGCTCATTTCCCTAGGGAAAAAGTAAAAATGACTTGTACCAAAACTAACTATCTCAAAACAAGATACAAAAAGCTTCTAGGAAAATCACTATCATATGGAAACCACCATAATCTCATAGTAGATATAATAAGAATAATTTGATAATGAACTGGACTAAGTGACCAAGGTCATGGCATCAAACACTATCACAACTCACTGTTTCTAAAGATATTTCATTTAAGCTCTAATATTTGCACAACTAATTTTTCTTGCACACTTTCCTTCACGTTCACTTCTTCCATACACACCTTCACTCTAATATTAACGTTGAGTGTATTTCTTAAATATAGGATGAATCATTAAAGCTTTAATACAAGATGACCTAAACTAGAATAAAATAATATTTATTAACATAGGCCTTCTGGACCCCAAATACATGAGGATGTCCACTTTAGGAGAGAAAGGGAACCCAAATACTCTTAACACACCCCTTTAAAAGAGATACGATGATCCACACAAAAACCAAATCTATCACTGAAATGTAACATGTGAATAGTTAATTA
Source organism: Thuja plicata (assembly GCA_018584345.1). Classification (NCBI taxonomy): domain Eukaryota; kingdom Viridiplantae; phylum Streptophyta; class Pinopsida; order Cupressales; family Cupressaceae; genus Thuja; species Thuja plicata. Next base: position 157,390 of record MU224211.1, read on the forward strand.
AAGCTTATAGAACATTCGACCAAGAGAACGTCTTCTGAAGCAATCTTGAATCATGTATATCTCCATGCACCAAGATAAGACCCAAATAAACATCCCAATATTAAATATGAAGTGCACCCAAACCAAATAATGATCTCAAATGAGGTTTTACATCTAGATATACTGAAATATAACATAAATAAACAAGTTGTGAGTAGAATATTAAAGATCTAATTCAAACAAAAAATACCACTACACAAAAATAAGAACATCATTTAGCAATATTGTATCCAACTATAATTAGTGATGACCATGGATACTCTGAACAAATTTGATTACCACATGGATACTTCAAACCAGTCTGATAGAGCTCATTTCATAACTAATATGAGAGCATAAGACTTGTCTTCATTTTAATACATATTTTACCACAAGTAGTAGTAACATTGTGAAGTGATCCTCTTACATAACTAGATGTTACCACATTGTGATCCTCTTACATAGGATGAGATCACACTAGAATCTGCACTGCTATCCCCCTCATCCTCATCCTCACTATCATCCTCCTCTGCCCTCGCCTGTCATGGTGCCAATATCAAAATTGGTGTCTAGAGAGCTGGCCTTATTACTCAACTAATGGAGATGATGATGAAGACTAAGATCAGAGGTATACAAGACTCTAGAAAGGAGTAGATCAGTTGTTATTTTTTCATTGATGTCAATCAATTGATTTCTAGTTCATATTGAATTTCCATATCTTTCAGAGTTGATTTAATTGGGTAATAGATAAAGATCAGACAATGATAAGTTCATCTTGAGATAATTGGTTTCTACTTTATCAAGTCGATAAAGCATATTGGGAAAGTTAGTAAGACTAAAGAGTTAAGTTACCAAGAAGAAAGAAGTCTATCAATAAAGGGTTATGTAAGTCGGTCAAGACACTGAGACATTGAAGTACGAAGCAGTGCATGTTAGTCACCGAATCGAGAGTTAGTTTCCAAGCATAACAGATGTTAGAAACAAGGATAAGAATGCATTTAATGGAAATCTACAATGATCTGGAGGATTCCAAGAACAAAGAAGTTGGTTACAAGATCTATGCATGAGAAAATTCAAGGAAGAAATCTATGGTATAGATTAAGTGAAAAAAGTAAAGGTTTTATTTCCAAGAAAAGTGCAAGTTCTGAGGTGATGCCGAAGTGGCTAACTGAGTTTCAAGTTCACTGTATTAGTTCAAAAATATAATCTAACGGCTAAGAATGATTCAAGGAAAACCTAATCAAGGAGACTTAGAGGAAAAAATAGAGTCTATTTAAAGGATGAATTTGAATAACAAAGGGATGGAAATTTGAAGTGTTGAAGTGCTATCGAGTGATGCAGTGAAGAGAAAATAGGTGAAAATCTAAGTCTAGAGCAGAGACAAATGGAGTATTGATGTTTGTATTCAAAATGAGCACATAAGGGATCTGATCAAGCAAGAGGTAGTTGCAGTTTTATAGATCATTTTATACACTGTTTCTTATTTGCATTTGTAACATAGAAATATCTTAACCGAGTGGAATTAAAAATCTTATTGTAAAATCCTTGAGAAAGATGACATTCTAAAAGAGTGTTCAAAGCCCTTTAACCAAGCCACTCCTACTAGGTTGAAGATCTTAATGTGTGTGAGGTAAATCCCCTAACAAGGTCACATATAACTATGTATTGTAATCTTTAACAAGACTGGATTTTAACCGAGCACACTTCAGAAGACTATTTTCTTTTTTGGGTGACAATTCCCATAGAGGTTTTTCTTAAATTGGGTTTCCTTATTAAATATGGTGTTAAATGTGTTGAATGTTTCATGTGCATGATATTTACTGTTTATGCAAGTTACTATTTGAGTTATTGGATTTATTTGGTGATTAAGTTACTGTTGTTGTTTATCCTATTGAGTTGAATCAGAGTTGAGTTTTTAAGGTTTAAAGTATCATAGTTTTCTGATCCACCTCTGTCTCAGTAATCAAATAATTGGTGTCTGAGCTAAGCATTGTAAGAGATTAGTTTAAAAGACTTGAGCTAAAGATCTGAAGATGTATAAGAGGGAGGCACCAAAGTTGAATAAGGACAACTTCTCTATATGGAAAAAAAGAATGAGGTTGCACCTATCTGGGATTGGAGAGTATGCACTATACTATCTTGACAATGAGTAGTCACCACCACCATTTGGACCTTTGACACTTGAGAAGATAAGAGAAAGACAAAACCACACACAAGTCATGATTGAGATATCATCTACTCTCACCGATATGGATTTTAATGACCTTAAAGATTGTGATACAACAAAGTAGATGTGGGATAAGATTGAATTAGTACATGGTGGAGATCAGCATGTTCAGAAAGCAAAATCTGAAAGCTTAAGAGGAGAGTTTGATGCTATGAGAATGAAAGAAGGTGAAAATGTTTCACTATATAGTGCAAGACTGGAAGAAATTGTAAATGCTATCAGAGGTGTTGGAGGACAAGTAACTGAAGAAGATGTGACAAGAAAACTATTAAGAACATTGTTACCTATGTATGTCATCCGAGTATCTGCAATACAAGAACTGAGATCCATTCCTCAGATGTCTGTTTCACTGGATGCTACTATTGGTAAGTTGATTTCTTTTTAGCTTAATGATTTTTATAATAGTTTACCTGCTACTGCTAGGATTGAGTTTACATTTAAATAATATTTAAGGATTGGAAGTTCTAGGGAGTCTAGACCAAGTGATGACTATGCAAGTAGTGCTAGTGAAAGATTCTATAGTTGCAAAAGTGAGTTATAAGAACTGTATGCTAAAGATGAAGAAAATGAGAGAGAGTTTGAAGCTCTACTAGATAGAAGACCACATAGAGGTAAATGCAAGTATAGAGGCAAGCTACCCTTGAAATATTTTCAATGTAACAAGATTGGACACATTGCTGCAAGATGCCCTGAGAATGAAAGTGATGAGAAGAAAGACAACCAAGATGATAACAAGAGAGAAAATAGATTCAAGAGATTCTGAGATTATAAAAATAAAGGTAAAAAGTCATGTCATATTGCTAATGAAGGACTAACTGATGATGACATAGATGATGATGATGAAGAGGAAGTTGTATATGTTTCCATGAAGGACAATTTTGATGAAGAAAAGCAATAAGAAAAAAACCCTAATATCACATGTGAGCAAGAATGATACCTAGATTATAGACAGTGGGTGTTCACACCACATGACTAGTGATACACTTAAGTTCACTACTATGGAAGAACATGATGGAGGATATGTTAGATTTGGTAATGATGCTCCATATCCTTTGAAAGGTAAAGGTTTTATAATTCAGGTTAATAATAACAGATGTGCTGATGTATATTGGGTTGAAGGACTAAAGTACAATTTGTTGAGTGTGGTATAGCTAAACAATACATGACACTGATTAAAATTTTATTATGGAAAGGTAAAAGTATTTGATCAGAAAGGAAGTATGATTGCCTTTGGAGAGAAATCAAAAGGTAACCTATTTTACCTTGATACATCTACTAAGAGTTGTTTATATGCTAAATTTGAAGATGCATGGTTATGACACAAGAGGTTATGTCATGTAAATTTTGAAAATCTAATTAAAGTAAGAAAAAATAATAGAATAAGAGTTCTACCGAGATTAGAGAAACCTGAGAATGTCATGTGAAAGGAATGTCAAGTTGGGAAAATGACTAAGTCAAGTTTTACAAGTAAGTGTTATGTTACACAAGGAATTTTGGACTTAGTGCACATTGACCTATGTGGACCGATGAGAACACAAAGATACTATGGTGATATATATTTCATTTTTTTGTTGATGATTATTCTAGAATGCTGTCTATCATGTTTCTAAAAGAAAAATATGAATCTTTTCAAATGTTTAACTGGTACAAGGCAAGAGTTGAAAAGGAAACTGGAAGGAAACTGAAGTGTCTGAGATTTGACAAAGGAGGAGAGTTTACTTTTGATGAGTTTACACTCTTCTGTAATGAACATGGAATAAAGATATAAATGTCTACACCGAGGATACCATGGTAGAATGGTATAGATGAAAGGAGAAATAGATCCATTTTGGATTGTGCGAGAACACTGATGATTGAGAAGGGTATTTCTCAAACATATTGGAGAGAAGCAATTAGCACTATTGCTTATACACTTAACCGAGTACAATTGAAGAAAGGTACAAACAAGACACCATACAAGATTTGGTATGATCAAAAACCCAATGTGAGTTATTTCAAAGTATTTGGAAGTAGATTCTATATTCTTAAAGATGCTAGAGATGGTAAGTTTGATTCTAAAGGAGATGAGGGAATATTCTTAGGATATTTTACAAAGAGAAAAACTTACAAATGTCTAAAAAATCTACTATCAAAATTGTGGAAAGTGAAAATGTGAGAATTGATGAATTTGCAGAGAGAAATGATGAGGATAGCAAGAAGGAACCTGAAGATTATCAAATATTTGTATATGTTCAACCACATTTTCCTGATACCTTACCGAAAGCACAAACCAAGGAGGAAGATGAATAGAGATAACTACAACCAAATGATGGAAATGAAGTTCCACCGACTACCAAGCCTGTTCTAGCCAAGTATGTGAGGAGACACCACTCACCGAGTAAGATAATTGGAGACAAGGATGCTGGAATTATGAAAAGAAGCAAGGTAAGAGACAATACATGCTTAATTTCTGAATTAGAACCAAGAAGAGTAAAGGATGCATTGGAAAATGAAGACTGGGTTAAAGCTATGAAAGAGGAGTTAGATCAAATTATAAATAATAATACATGGAATTTAGTACTGAGACCTAAAGACAAAAATGTTATTGGTACAAAGTGGATTTTTAGAAATAAATTGAATGAGCATGGAGATGTAATCAGAAACAAAGCAAGAGTAGTTTGCAAGGGGTATGCACAAGAAGAATGAATTGACTATGGAGAAACTTTTGCACCTATTTCTAGATTAGAAGGACTTAGAATTCTACAAGCATATGCATTTTACAAAGGATTTAAAGTCTATCAGATGGATGTCAAGTCTGCATTTCTTAATGGTATTCTTGAATAAGAAGTTTATATAGAACAACCTGAAGGATTTTATGATAATACTAACAAGGACATGATATGCAAACTACACAAGGCACTATATGGTTTGAAACAAGCACCCCAAGCTTGGTATAAAAGATTACATGCATATCTAATCAAGATTGGATTTCAAAGACCTAGTGATAATAGTAATATTTATCTGAAATGTGATAGTGATAATAAGATTTCGATTGCTGAGATATTTGTTGATGATATTATTTTTGGAGGAAATAACACATTGTGCAGATCTTTTTCTGAATAAATGAGAAAGGAATTTGAGATGTCCATGATAGGGGAGAAAAAATAAAATTCTTTCTTGGACTACAGATTCAACAAGTGTAAGATGGGATCTACATTACACAATCAAAGTACATCAAAGAGATCCTAAAGACTTTTGGGATGGAATACTCAAGGCCAGTTTGAACACTGATGGTCACTGGTTGCAAACTATCAAAGGAGGACAAGTCAAAGGAAGTAAATGAGATACTAAACTAATCAATGATGGGTAAGCTACAATATGTTGTACATAGAAGACCTGATATAGGTTATGCAATGTGTATTGTTGCTAGATTTTATGCTGATCCAAAGGAATCACATATTTCTACAGTTAAAAGGATATTTAGACTGAAAGGAATCAAGGACTTTGGTCTACTATACAAGAAAGGAGGAAATTATGAAATGAAGGTCTACACTGATGTTGATTGGGCTGGAAACATTGATGATAGAAAAAGTACAAGTGGATGAACTTTATTTTTAGGAGAAAGATTAGTAACATGGTTGAGTAAGAAGCAAATTTGTAAATCACACTCTACTACTGAGGCTGAATATGTTGTTGCAGCTATGAATTGTGTAAACATTGTATGGATCAAACAACTACTTGAAGGTATGCAAGATTAGATTACCGATCCAATAACTATTTTTTGTGATAACACAAGTGATATAAAACATATCAAAGAATCTAGTGATGCATTATAAGACCGAGAACATCTCTATCAAGTATCATTACTTGAGAGATAAATTTCAAGAAAAGCACATGATGTTGGCGTATGTGAACTCAAAAGAGAAATTAGCAGATATATTCACTAAGCCACTACCGAAAGATTCTTTGGAGTATCTCCAAGGTAAATTAGGGTTCCTATACCTATCCAACATTCACTAGAGAATGATGCATGCTGCATAAATTCTATGACTCAATAGAATATCTATATTATGAGTTGATGCTAGTGTTCACACTTTAGGTGTTTCCTGAAGTTGTGTAAAGTAATTATGTATGCAATAAGATATCAGTACATGCAAGGTATGATCCACTTCCTTAACAAATTTTTAGGAGTATGAACCCTTGGCATTTTTGTCAAAGAGGGAGAATGAATAATTGATGAATACATAGAAAGAGGGAGAATAAGAAAGAAAAAAAAGAGAGAGAATATGCATAAAGATGTTAAGAGAGAATGAACATAGAGGGAGAACAAGATAAAATAGCTCAGAGGGAGTAAAGAATGAATAGAGATGTAAAAGGGAGATTGACCGTATTGCCATCGTTAATTAATAGTGTTGCCATCAATGCCAAAGAGGGAGATTGTTACTCAACTAATGGAGATGATGATGAAGACCGAGATCAGAGGTATACAAGACTGTAGAAAGGATTAGATCATTTTTTATTTTTCCATTGATGCCAAGCAATTGATTTCTGGTTCATATTAAATTGCCATATCTTTTAGAGTTGATTTAATAGGGCAATAGATAAAGATCAGAAAATGATAAGTCCATCTTGAAATAATTAGTTTCTAATTTATCAAGTTGGTAAAGCATACTGGGAAATTCAGTAAAACTAAAGAGTTAAGTTTCTGAGAAGAAAGAAGTATTTTGGTAAAGGGTTATGTTTGAAGCACTGAGAAGTGCATGTTAGTCACCAAACTGAGAGTTAGTTCTTGAGCATAATAGATGTTATAAACAAGGATAATAACACATTTAATGGCAAGCTACATCGATCTAAAGGATTCCAAGAATGAAGAAGAAGTTGGTTACAAGATCTACGCACGAGAAAATTCAAGGAAGAAATCTATGGTATAGATTAAGTGACAAAAGTGAAGGTTTTAATTCCAAGAAAAGTGCAAGTTCTGAGGTGATGCCGAAGCGGCTAACCAAGTTTCAAGTTCACTGAATTAGTTCAAAAAGATAATCTAACGACTAAGCCTGATTGAAGGAAAACCTAATCAAGAAGATTAAGAGGAAAAAATAGAGTCTATTGAAAGGATAAATTTGAATAATAAAGGGCTAGCAATTTGAAGTGTTAAAGTGCTACCAAGTGATGCAGTGAAGAGAAAAGAGGTGAAAATCTAAGTCTAGAGCAGAGACAGATGAAGTATTGATGTTAGTAGTCAGAAAGAGCACATAAGGGATCAGATCAAGAAAGAGGTAGTTGTATTTTTATAGATCATTTTATACACTATTTTTTATTTGCATTTGTAACAGAGAAATCTCTTAACCAAGTGGACTTAATAGTATTATTGTAAAATCCTTGAGAAATGTGACATTCTAAAAGAGTGTTCAAATCCTTTTAACTAGGCCACTCCTAATAGGGTGAAGATCTTAATGGGTCTGAGTTAAATATGTTAGATTTGATAAACAACAAATCTTCCCAAGAACACCTGCATGCAAGACTGTTACAGACTGGAAGCAAAAGACAGAAGAGAGAAGAGAAACTATGGCGGCCAAAAGGCCAGAGACATGAAATCTATGTTGACAGAAAAAGCTTCTATATTATCAACAATAGAATAGATTACAATCTCCTTAATGAAATGCAAAGAAGTGAATCCTTATAAAAGGAATCACGAAACCCTAAAGGTGAAAACCCTAGAAAAATATACGCGCTGCCTAAGTATAACTTAAGCATAGAGTAAATAGACTAATAATTAAATGATTTAATTATTAGCTATGCTATGACTACTCTAACACCCCCCCTTAAGTGTAACTTAGGGAGAAGCAAAACAGCTAAACTACTGCAGAAAGCAGGAAAGATGGGTCCTGGCAACAAGGCCTGATCAGGTACCCAAGTACAAGAAAGAAAACTAAATGAAGGAAACTAAGCCTTCAATCTAGGGAAAAGATGTCCCAGAGAAAGGAACAAGAATGAGCAAGAAGCATCTCCAAAGCATGAAGCTAAAAACTCTGTCAGAAGAGACTTCTGGAACCCCCACTGAAGTGCATGACCAGGTAGAGAAGACAATGTCTGAAGAGCTGATCAATCAAACCAGGAAGCAATAGAACCAACAGGTGAACCCCCCCATAATGCTGAACTGGGAGAGGTGACAGGAACACTGAAATACAATGCCAGAAACATCTACAGAAGAAGAACCAGGAACACCAACAGTGCAACAAAAGTACACACACAAGATAAAGGGTGGTGTCATCGACACATAATATGGGCTAATGTCATGGAAGGTACACTCACTTGACAAAGGTGGATGCACCTAAAATGGCATAAGCATCATAACCCCCCATGGCACTTTATAACAGAGTGCGAGTACAAAAATACACAAGGTGTACAAGATCTCAGATATACAGAAGTAGGCACTTTATCTCAGTGCATTTATAGAATAAAGATACATCAGAAGAAGCATACAAGCTCAGAATTTAGAAAGAAGAGTGAACTAAAAGTACAGTAGAAGAGATCCCAGGACCTGTAAACTCAAGCAATCCACCAGAGTGCATAAACTGCCAAACTCAGAGGAGAGAAAACCTAGAGTAGAATCTAAACAAAATACCTCTGCAATTGAATAGTACACTGAACCAACTTTTCGACGATATCTCATTTGCCAAAAATGGAGTCCGGATGAGCTAGATATGACTCCCAGAAGGCAAGAATAGACATCAGACTTCAACAGCAAAAAAATGCTATTGAAACGGCAGAACCCAAAACCCTAACCTCCATCATCAGAAAGTGCTTGAAATGATCTTTCCGACGGTATATGGAAGTCAGAAAAACACCTCCGGATGCTCAAGATAGAGCGAAAACAGTCCAGGAGGGTCAGAAAGGCCCTAAAAGGCAAAAAATAAGCTTCTGGGGCTAAAAAAAAGTGCCCCTGGGTGTATGGCGCGCGCAGGGGGCTATATTGGGGCTCCTGGTCGCCCATACGACCATCGCAGGGCTAAAATAAGCCCGCGGGGGCCAGGCAGAGGCGCGGCCGGAGCGCGGTGGCGCAGGGGCAGCGCAGGCCAGTGGCAGCGGCGCGCAGGCGGCGATCCGGTGGCAGGCAGGCGGCGGGCGGCCCGCAAGCGGGTGGCGGGCTGCGCGCGGGTGGTGGGTGGCGTGCAAGCGGGGCGTGGGTGGTGCGCCCGAAAAAACCAAAAAAATAATGTTTTTTTAAAATTTTTTCAACTTTTGCATCGAAAAACATGTCCGTACGGCCCTGAAAGGCCAAGAAATTTCATCCCGAGCCTCCGGTGTCCAAATCGGACGTGCCTTATATGGATTCTCAGGTTTTTGGGCCTTCTGAACACAATCATGAGGTCGAATTTGGTCCAAAGTGCCTCAAAAAACAAAGACCCCCCAGAATCAATAAAAAATATCAGGAAAAAGGCTGGCAAACCTCAAACCCTCGCTTGCTTCAATACAAAATGAACAGCTGGCTGCAGGAGAGCTCTGATACCATGTTAGATTTGATAAACAGTAAATCTTCCCAAGAACACCTGCATGCAAGACTGTTACAGACTGGAAGCAAAAGACAGAAGAGAGAAGAGAAACTATGGCGGCCAAAAGGCCAGAGACATGAAATCCATGTTGATAGAAAAAGATTCTATATTATCAACAATAGAATAGATTACAATCTCCTTAATAAAATAAAAAGAAGTGAATCTTTATAAAAGGAATCACGAAACCCTAAAGGTGAAAATTCTAGAGAAATATAAGCGCTGCCTAAGTATAACTTAAGAATAGAGTAAATAGACTAATAATTAAATGATTTAATTATTAGCTATGCTATGACTACTCTAACACCCCCCTTAAGTGTAACTTAGGGAGAAGAAAAATAGCTAAACTACTGTAGAAAGAAGGAAAGATGGGTCCCGGCAACAAGGTCTGATCAGGTACCCAAGTACAAGAAAGAAAACTAGATGAAGGAAACTAAGCCTTCAATCTAGGGAAAAGATGTCCCAGAGAAAAAAATAAGAATGAGCAAGAAGCATCTCTGAAGCATGAAGCTGAAAACTCTGTCAGAAGAGACTGCTGGAACCCCCACTGAAGTGCATGACCAGGTAGAGAAGACAATGTCTGAAGAGTTGATCAATCGAACCAGGAAGCAATAGAACCAACAGGT